>JAJSOF020000029.1:38778689-38816550 GCA_025594305.2 Periplaneta americana
AAAGTAGTGTAATCAAGATGTATATAGAAATAATTCAATTAATTGTAATGTGAAGAGAATATCAATTGTGTAGCCTCAACATCGGAAGGAATTACTTTGACGAATTGTGAAAATGTTACCATTAATGTGTATAACAAATAACATTTTTATACTTTACAACACTCATGCAGTAAAGATGATCATTACAATATTAGTTTCAATGTTGTTATGTTTCATTTTAGGTTATCACAGCAGATAAAATCTATTTACTTTAATAAAACGATGTAATAACAGCATCCTTATGGCAGTGTGAGTAAAAGATAAAAATAAACACGTAGGCCTAACTAGAACATTTAAAGTTAACAATAAATAGTCATTTAGGCTGTATAAAACTTTATCAATAAATTACTTTTTAATTAATTTTTAATTTTTCAATACTATAATAATTTTATCCTTGGTAATTACTGGTAGACTACCTGCTTTAGGCTATTAATCTAATTTACATAAAGATGAATAAGTTCTACACGACCCATGGAAAAAGAGACGAAATCTGGGAGAAAGGACTTCTATTCCACAGATACCATGATCGATCGCAGTTGGACAAGACCAAACCAAGAATAACGCAGTGCCCTAACAAGATTGTTGGTACATGGTTTCCACTTAGAGAAGGAACGATATATCGGTATCGAAATTTTGATTCAATATATCGTATAATATATCGGTTTTCTCATAAATTTATAGTTTTTTTTGTGAAATTATTACCATTATTAATAACGACAAAATCCACACTAGACAACTCCGAGAGATGGCGCTAATGAAGATGGACAGTTACATAATTGTGCAACCTTGAAAATAATATCCAAATCTAATTGGCTGGACTGGAATTCGAATTCAAACTGTTTAATATGCAGCACCAAATTCAAAATTCAATTGCGAACGTAAGACAGACTGAGGTTTATCTACGTACTGGAGACTAAGAGGAAGGCAGAAAATAGGAACGATTGGAGAATACTAGTTTTGCAGTAAAAAGAACTACCCATGGGCAGAACACTTACTTATGTATATAGTATTTTAATATTGTTATTAATGTTCTCAAGGCAGGAGCAACTCCACCCTGAAAGAGAACCGTCTGACCTCAAAACGAATATCAAAACATTTATTTCTATATTCTGAAATGGAAAGAGAAAGAAGGATTTAATACCGATGTGACATTTGTTTACAGCTATGATTTCTATGCACAACCTAGTACTGATATTCTGTTTTTCTTATTATATTTTAGTGCATAAAAAATTCCATCCCTATCATCATCACCATTGTTGTTTGGAATGTTGGAGTGTAACAATAACTTCAATGGGAACTTACTATAGAAGGATTGTATCAAATCAACTGTGAAATTTGTTAAAACTTGTAACATTCTAAGTAGGCTACGGTTTACTTACATTTAAAAATAACTACAAGTTCTGTTTACTTACATTTTTAAAATGATTACGTTACGTTGTTAGGTAGAAAAGAGCATTATATCTGTGTCCTGAATTGAACCCTATAATTATAAAATTAGAATAATTGAAAAGTGTTCGAATATCAAATACTCAAGCATGTAGATTTCATTTAACTCTTTCCCGTTATACCATTTAAGCTTTCCTTACCTCAACCATAATTTTGACCTAGGTTAGGACCTAGATCATACGGTACTGAAAAATTTATTGTTTATTGTTACAATTTTATTGGATTGGTGCATAAGTTCGTAGCGTTTTTCTGCACTTTCATTCATCTGCTGTCCATGTTTCCATAGCAACCAAGTATATATTTACGCTACGAACTTATGCATCAATCCAATACATTCATGCTTTTTACTGTTATGATGTTAATTTCAATTGTAAAAGGAATGTTAAAATTTAAATAATTATATCGTAATACAGTAAATGTAAACCTGAAAATACAATTTGTTTACTGAAGAACGATATATCGATATATTTTCTGCAATATATGTAGATTATTGAAATTAGGTTTGCAATATTAATATAAAAAGGGTACTTGTATTAACTTCCTCCATCACTATTTTCACTACAAGCTATATTCCTAGCAAGCATACCGCGAGCCAGCGACTAATTGTACTTACTTATACGTGCATTGTGCAACTTGTGTGGGAAATAACTTAACGATCCGCATAAAATGATCAAATGACCACGATCCGCAACAGACAGGCAAGAATCACAAATAAACTATCGATACAAAGACGTATTTGTACGGTTGTGCTCATTCGCAAATTCAAACAAAACTACATAATTTGATTATTGGCCCAGCTTTCGCCGGGCACTACAAAAAATTGGTTATAGACTCATCAATTGTTCCCTTCACGGAAATCTTTAGTAAAAGGCGAAAGATTTATACGATTTGAAAAGGAAACCAGAGTATCATCACAAACGTTCACAGGAATACATAAAGAATAAACTTCATATACTACCTACGAGTGAATATATTTGGGGATAGATTTTAGAAGTTACATTAGGATATACAACGACATTGAAGAACTATCAATATTAAATGCATTCATTTCTATCATACTTATTGTCAACATTACTAATTTTGTTGGTTAAGTTCAAAGAATTTATCATTTAAATCATTTATAACTATGTCTTACTGGAACGTTTAGAATATACTGCTATCTAGTGACAGTTTTGAGAAACACGTAGTTAGTCGTAGTCAGCCACGCTGCCCCACAACAGTTACGTTGGTCGTTTGATCGATTCTAAAAATCGATTAACTCGTGTATACCAACGAGCTGAAACTGTAGCTCAGCGATTCTCAACCTATGGTACGCGTACCACTGTAGTGCCCACCGCTGTGGAGTAATGATCAGCACGTCTGGCTATGAAACGAGCGGGCCCGGGTTCAAATCCTAATGGTGGGACAAATTACCTGGTTGGGGTTTTCTTCAACCAATTGAAGCAGAATTGCTGGGTAATTTTCGGCGTTGGATATCGAACTCATTTCGCCACCATTAATTCACCTATTATTATTATTATTATTATTATCATCCATACAATAGCCCGGGTTAAGTTCAAGATGCGGCGTGCTGTATTTGTACAAGAGCGCGGCCGTTCGGCTATTCAATCTTTCACAAAAATAGGAGTGTTAAGCACAATAAGCTGTAGTGTAAAGGCTCATTTACATTGAAAATTAAACATAACGTACGCGTTAACTTAAGAATATAAACGTTACGGTAAAATCAAGAAGTCATACCATCATTCACGATGGGAACATAAACATAACCGCAAACATACTTGGTAACCATGGAAACATAACAACGACGCAATTTCCTCATATTCTGTCGTATACTTCAGCGCTTCACGATTCTGTTCTGTTTGCAAATCACTTAAGCATAAGCATGAAAGTTTGAAGTTTGCAAACTTTCATGTTAACGTCTTACGGTAATTTTTATGTCAATTCTTATGTGAATCATTGTGAATTATCCCATTTGGTAGCCTGGGCGCAAACTTCTGTGTTTATATTACGGTTATGTTTAATTTTCATTGTGAATGGGCTTTTAGCCTTCGGTTCCTTCCTCCATAAAAAGGGGGGGGGAAACCACATGTGGTACGTGACCCACAGCTGGGTGGTATTTAAAGTCTGAAAAATAAAAATATGAATTATCATAACATATAATATATATAGCCGTTTTCAAAGTTTCAAATAAGGAAAAGGCCAGTAAAATAATGTGTGTTTGAATATAAAATTATTTCTTTAATGTGTGTTTTAACATTTCTAATATCTGGCCAATTTCACTAGACCTTATTGTTATAATATATGAAGTTTCATAACTAAATATCGATTCATGTTTGCTGTAGCGAAAAACAATTCATGTTTTCACAATCTAAATATAGTTAAAAGAAAAACTGAGACTAATAATTTCTTTGTACTTGCTAAAAATGTCTTGAATGTAGATGGCAACTTAAATAATTACAAACTACAACTTTCCAACTTGATATGAATGTTGACGAAGAACTACGAGATTCATTATTATAGCCCTAAGTCTGTTCCGGATACTGGGATTAAAATAAAATTAATAATACATGGATATTATCAAATACTTTATCAGACATATAGATGTACACAATTTGGCACACACATACTCTATACAATAATACAAAAATATACACATACAGTACATTATCTAATTACAATAGTTCAAATTCAAAGGCTCAATACAATACATAAAGGTTCATAGAAATATGCGCAGATTTTCCTAATAAACCATTTCATTCATAGTTGTCTTGTATAATGTACAAGATTTTACACATGTCTTCATTACGAGTTTATATGCTGATGAAAACGTACAGTAGTGTTGTCAGAAAGTGAGACCGACTTGCACGTAAATATTATAGATTAAGTAAAATAGGTACCGTAGGCAATGTAACTTGTATGTCCTCTGAGTAAAACATTCGAAGCATGTAACAGATTACATAAAAATTGTTATAGGAAATAAGATAATAAGTACAAAAAGCTGCTGTTATAATACCTTTGGATGTGAAATCTCAATTCATTTCTGTAATGATGTAAATAATTAAATAAATCATCAAGGAACTTACAGAAACAATCACAAGAATATTAAAATAATAAACATGGAAAGACAAACAAATAAAATGTTAAAAGATAAGGAACTATAGGCCTAGGCTACCAATATTTTCATGTGGTTCCAAATCATACAAGTTAAAAAATATCAGGTTAGAAGTAAAATTGCGGCAATAAAAGCGAACCCATGACTTGTCAGGATATTTTTCATTAATAAACTTCCTCGTATGCAATAGTGAAATTAATTCAACAATTCATAGCATAATGTTGACAGTTTCAAATGTGTGGATAAACATAAATAGCCTTCATTGGTCTCCAATCTAAGAAGACAAACAACAACTCACTGCAATATTGTACCTATTAGTTTTTAGTCCTGTCCGCGGCTATGATTCTGTGCATAGCTCGTGAGCTTCCTAACCAAGCGGTCCGTAGTTAGATTCCCGACGTGGGAGATTTATCTCCATCCCTCGTTTTGTTGTCCGCGGTGCCCCTGCATCGCGCTGACCACACAGTCAATGATCCGCAATGTGAGACTAGTGTTGGTCCAAAGATATATTCTTCCCTAACTTACACCTCATCGGCACAAAAGGAGGATGTAAAACAAGACAAAGAGAGAAATAATTGTTTTCATTGCTATTGAGCAGATGATCCACCTTAAATGAGAGTCATTTGTTTCATGTCGTAATGTAAAGATGGCATGACATGTTTCATAATGTTCTGTAGTTACAGATCAAAGCAACTTGAAACTAATTCGTAAACCAATGTATGTTCAAATAAAAAATCTAGCAATCTTTAGGCCAGTTCTACAAGGCTGCCTTGGAGGGAGTTTTCATTCACAGACCTGACCAGCTGATACCTTGTCTCAGAGCTTCAAGATGGATATTGAGCCTTCGAAATTGAACTCAACTATTTGGAATATGTATGATAAGTCTTTCTTGTGTTAAATTTTAAATTACCTTGTTAACATGTTTCGACCTATTTTGGGTCATCTTCAGAACTGGTCGTTGTTGGTGTTGGCGCCTCTTGTTTCCTGTGTGGGTGCGTTCGTAGTGTAGAAACAGGAAACAAGAGGCGCCAACATCAACAACGACCAGTTCTGAAGATGACCCAAAATAGGTCGAAACATGTTAACAAGGTACGTTAAAATTTAACACAAGAAGGACTTATCATACATATTCCGAAGTGATACAGTGTTAAAAGTTGTGTAATCAAGATGTAGTATCAACTATTTGCTATGTATATGAGAAACAAAACAGCACAGATTAGATTAGAATAGAATCAAAGGAACAACCTTTTGTGCAAACTCCTTTCATTATATTATACATTATATCATGATATAGGCCTACATTTTATCTTTACATGCTCGCGGAAATAGAGTGGAAGCGGCAGCGCACAGCCCAGCTGTCCATACGCGGCTCGCTGAGCGCTCGGTTATTTTGAGTAGACATCGGATCTTTAGGTTTTTACTTATTGTTTTTCTTAATAGTCTATCAGGTCTATCAATAACTATATAAGTATCCTACAAGCAAAACTCAGCTCAGACTCCTCGCGTCGCGCATGCTATACCCCTCTTACCCCCCCCCCCTGCAGTAGGCGGGTTCTTTAATAAGCGGCTACTGGTATAGCTATAACGGCACTCAAAGAGCAGCTGCAACAATAACCAATTAAGTGAATATAACATTACAAGATGTCAGTATCGTCTCTTACTAAGTCACAATCGGTATCTATCTTCACTGGAACTGCCCTCATATTTAAAATTTAAATATTTAAATTAAATTAAATTAATATTTAATATAAAACGCTATGTGACTCCCTGATTCTGTAGCAATAACACGTGTTCACAAGATAATACGTGCGCATAGTGTCGGTGGTGTGATTGGAGGCGGGGAGCATGCTGGGACAGGGAGCATACGTCATCTGCGCGAGACAGTCACGCCCCCTGGTTTCTGCGCACTGAGTTTTGTTTGTTGGATGCCTATATATGCCTGCTATTATAATAGGCCTAATGAAATTTTATAGTGCCTATACGCATCTATTTTCACATTACGACCTATTTTCGCTTTTCTGCACCTATAACAGCCTTTTTTTTTTCGCCTTAAATCATATTTAAATCGTATATCCCCACAAAACAAGCAGTAAGAATTCAAAATATTAAAAATATTAATCCTCGAAGACGGAATTGGTGAGGGACCGACTGCCACAACCTAACAAATTATATTGCAGTAGTCGGGTAAACGGTCGCGGCAGTCTTTGTAGGCAGAAAAGTGTCGGTCCTTTTATTTATGGCGGTAGCGGCAGACATATCAAAAGACCTTGTCAACAATAGCTATCCAAGCAAAATCCATTGAGAAAAGTTTAAGACTTCTTACTTCACACATTTTTCAAACAGTTGTAGCTAGACAGTCTAGGTCTCTAGGAAAGTGCTTCATGATTTTGGTATTGTACTTTTGTGCTTATGCTACAAAATGCCGAAACTGAAAACTTCCAAAAGTGTGTTAACAAGACAATGGATTTCAGATTTCCAGCGTTTTAAGACAGATGGGAAAGTGGTTTTGTGCCAGGCTTGTAATAAAAAGTAAATGTAATTTTTATTATAAAAATAACTTTTTTCTTATTCCGTGTACGAATATGGATTTGATTTTTCATTTCACAAAAATACTTGGCCCATGTTTATGTAGGTCTATACGTTCATATTCAATAAGCGGCCGTCAAACATAGGTCAGAATATAAGGACAGTTTTCGGTAACGACACCCCTGCACCACATGGTACGAACTTAAATGCACATTACAAGTTTCAACCATCAGTGAAATAACATTCTAAAACTATAATCTGTTTCATTTTTGCAATGTTGAATATATTGGAGTTTCAGCAATTGTCTTAAAGCCTATATTTCTCAAGCATTACCAATACTGCCGTTTCTCTATTTTTAAATATGTAAATTTTTTCGTGGAATATTTTACTTCTAACCCTTACGATTTCTTTTCATAAATGTTACTGTACCTATTTTAAAACAATGGGAACCTATTTTACATACTGTATGTTTCCAAACTATATAGGCACCTAAAACTTAATTTTTAGGGCCTAAAGATCCGATGTCTAATTATGAGTCAAGAACAACCAAGATAAGCTGTAGGATGGGCAGTTTTTTACAATCTGAAATTATGAAAGTACTAAAAAAACGCTTAGGCCTACCTTTTTAAAAACAATGTTGAAAGCGTTCCCCATTTGTTGCAAGGCAAGCGATGTAGCGTCTGAACACATTTTGATTGATACGTTACAGTTTTGCTTCCGAAATGTCGGTTATTTCTTCCCGATTTTAGTAATTCTGCAGCATTATGTGCTGATCCCGCTTGTGTTAACTTCGTGAGACATTTTCGCGGCGATTGTTCTAATCGAACATCGATATCATGCAACTTTTCCTCTGTTAAAAAAAAAAAACATGGCGTTTTCGTCTTTTTTCTTGTCCAATACAGATCCCGTACTTTTAAATTTATTCACTATTTTATGAACTGTAGTCTTTTAAAGGTGGAACAATACCTGGAAAACTTTCTTGAAATTTTCTATGACAGTGAACAGATGATTTGTTGTTCTTTTAAGTTATGGCAAATGCAAATTATTTGCTCTGTATTAAATCTCCGAACAGCGATTCAAGCAAAAGACACAGACAATGAAATTAAAGTCAACACTGCACCAATAAGAGATGTACTGTTCTGAAATTCAACTCTATACTGCACACAAGAACGCACAACCGTCTTATCATCGACTATGCTTGTCCTTGAGTGCCAGCGTGGACAGCTACCTACTGCAGACGCTGGTTCCCTATGCACTGTAAAAAACGGCCCCTTCTACGATTTATTTCGCTTGTTCTAGACATTCTTTTATCTGTCTTCGACTCTTTTCGTTACACGATTTGACTTAACCCCTTATTCAAATATTTAATACAATTCATGTATGAATGTAAAATACTACATTTCAAACAGTGCCTTCCCTATTAAATCAAAAGGTCGTACTTGCAAGAATTATGTTTTTGAGTTGAAAGACATATATGCTTGTCTGTTAAATTTAACTGAACGATTAGATTCATTGCAGTTACAACTTTCTGGCTTAGTAATATGACACAAAACGTTCCTCTTAACTAAAATATAGGCCTACAATTTTTACACATACGATATTTAAAAAACGTTTGACGTGAATTTAAAAACGTAATTCACGGATTTGTAGGTCCATTAATAAATTTAATATAAGGCTGTACTTATTCTATCTAATCTGATGGTGTTCTAGTGTTACGAATAACACAGAATAAAAATATAAATTACATAGAGAGCCACAAAGAAGAAGAAACCACGACGCGTGGGCTAAGAAGTGAACAGGAACTATCTATGATCCATTTTGGGTGAAAATGAAAACATACAGAATATGTATCATGTGTGGAAGAATGGATACCGCTTTCTATAACGGAAAGCGCTCTTATTTCGGACCGCTTCGAAAACAGCGGCCATGATCATAAAATTATAAGAAATATACGGCTGAAGGACAATTAATCCTCTGTGCAATATTAAATCTAAACTATGTACAAAATATTCATATTCCAGATTCGTACAGACAGAAGAAACTTCGCGAAAAAAACATGACATGTAATAACACGACAGTCTTCTGTATAAACAATGCCACGTCATAGTAAAACGACTCCCACAGATAGCAGACAAGTGCGGCAATTGAGAGCTATGCTTCAACTGCTAGTTTTATTCCTTAGTATCCTAAACCAGAGCAATGAGTAAACAGAATATCAGAAATGAAATACGCAATGAAAGAAAGAAGTGAAATATCCCTTTGGTTTTTGTGATACTTTACGACAGTGGTCGTCAGCACTCGCTGAAATGGGTAAAGGGTAAGCGGAGCAACGTGATATGCCCCGTTGTGCAGCAGGAAGAGGTAGAGAGCATACCCGCCAACAGCCACGGATACACCATAGTTCAGCCTCTTATCCGCGGGCAAGAGACGCTAGCACGAGGGTGCATTGTGCTGATGATCGCTGCTTTACGATAAGATACGTATAGTACAAACAAGTCATCTTTCAAAATATGATAAAAACAGATACTAGCCTATGTTATCTTACATATAGCGAAATAATCTCACATTCTTCGCGAAAATTAATTATTTAAAACATAAACTCGATTTACTAATAAAGTTTAAGAAATGTAAAATGCGAATTTCTGTAGGCGGTATCATATAGAAGAAATGAGGAAGAGCCTCCCTCGTTAATCACAGCTGTAGACTAAAGATGAAAACAAGACAAGATCCAGATAAGCAAACTGGGCCCCCGAAGGGGTGTGAAAAACAGAGAAAAGAAATCCCCTATCCCTGTCGAAGTTCGGACTCATGACCAGCGGAACAAAGTGAAGAACTAGAAGATATCCTAGATGGGGTTGCCGTCTTTGTCCTTGTAGAGGTCGTTGTTGATGTCGTACTTCTCGGGTGCCGCCGGACAGTCCACGTTGTAGTACCAGTCGCACACTCTGTAGTTCTGGTTGAAGACGGTGCCGTTGGGACACAGGAAACTGAACTTCCTTCCGGAGGGCAGACACCAATGCCAAACCTGCACAGTGAAGCCAGTACATTCATTAGTTCATATTTACGCAGACCTGAGAGGAAGGAAATATATACACGTTTCTTTTATTATAAATGGGAAATATTCTGATGCTGCAAGAAACTAGGTCTCGACATTTTGGCAGAAATGCGTTTTCAGCACTCCTAATATAAAAAAGTGGTCTGCCGTCTGCCTGTCAGCATTGTCTATAACGATTTATTATGAACTACTGTATTTGATGGACCTTGTGTCAACAAGTCCATTTATCCTTGAATGACTCACATGAAATATAATTTTATTATTTTTGTAGAAAATTAATGCGTCTTTGTTTGAATCAAAAGCACAAAATGGCAATCCACTTCAAGATTCCGCAGATAACTTTCCTCGTGATTTCTTCTTCGTAATACAAGGTATGAAGGCATTTGGTGGGCATGGAGGTCAATGGCGATTCCTCCATGAAGGATATGAGGATGATCCTACAGTTTAATTTCGTACCTCTGAGGATAGAAAACATTTTAATTACCTACAGATTTTGATTTTTAATGCGTCTCGACGTAATAATTTTCTTCAAACTTCCACTTTCTGTCGTGAGTTGTCGCCACTGCACATCTCAGACCTTAGAAATACTTTCCGAGGAACCATCCAAATATCTTACAGCAAACGGTTTTTTCTAGCAGTGAAGTTATGGACAGGGGAGGGTGCGGAATGCAGGGTATGGTTTAACTTTAACCGCGTTTGAGTATGTGATCGTATATCCTAATATTACGACCCTTCTTTCTGGGTGATGGAGACCCTCTCAGAGACTACAATACGAATTTTCAAGTACCCTTGTAGCCTTCTTAAATGCAGTTCATTAGTTATTTTAAATGAATAGAATAAACGAAATAAATATTTTAAAATGATATAATATACAAAATAAAGTGAATAAAAAACAAAATTACAAAAAAATAAATAAAATAAGTTATAATAAATACAAGAATTAACAGAACTTTCAGATGACAGAACTGCCGAAAGAATATCTGAAGCTGTATTTGATCATTTAGAAGAATTTAACTGTAGCACGAAATTAATTGCGTATGCTTCATTATTATTATTATTATTATTATTATTATTATTATTATTATTATTATTATTACTATTATTATTATTATTATTATTATTATTATTATTATTATTATTATTATTATTATTATTAGTTCCTGTCTTGGTCATCAGTCATCAATCTCATATCCTACATACAAAATATATCACGAGTCGCCACTGATGGAGGTAGAGTTCCGTTTTGCTCGTGTTTGCTTCCTTTTCGAGATAAAAATGTTTTATATGAAACATTTCATAGCGTATTTTAGGACGCCATTGATTTAAATCCAAATAAGCTCAGTTAATTTAAGAGAGCAAGGTATTGTGATAATACTGATAATAAATGATTGAAAGAATTTTAGTTTTGTCCTTTAAATGTGTAGAAATTTCTTC
This sequence comes from Periplaneta americana, assembly GCA_025594305.2. Taxonomy (NCBI): domain Eukaryota; kingdom Metazoa; phylum Arthropoda; class Insecta; order Blattodea; family Blattidae; genus Periplaneta; species Periplaneta americana. The sequence goes on from JAJSOF020000029.1 coordinate 38,790,302, forward strand.
CAAACAAATGTAGCATTTTAAAATTCCTTTCCAGAACGAAAAGTTACATTTGTTTGAATCAAATTTCTGCACATTTAAGGACAAAACTAAAATTATTTCAATCATTAATTATCATAATACACTGCTCTCCTAAATTGACTGAGCATATTGGGAATTAAATCAATGACTTTCCCAAAATACGCTATGAAATGTTTCACAGAAATAAATTTTTATATCGAGAAAGAAGCAGAAACGAGTAAAATTGTGTTTAAAACTTTTTAGTTAGAAATATCTCAAAGAATAACACCTTAAAATTAATAACATTATTTATGGTTCATAACATGGGCATTACGACGTTGTTATGTATTGCAATGTCAATTATGAATAATGTGTTAATTGTAAATTCATTAGTAAATTAGTTTAATTGTAATATGAGCACTTATGTATCAGCAGCCTTAGAGCAATGAGGCCGGTGGTTAAAATTATGTACCGGTATTCATAATTTAAGACTTAACAAAATAAAGTTTATAACTGCAACTTTTTACTACCGGTACTGTATTTTTGTCACTGTATATCGTAATGCTTAATACTCACTAATTAATTGCATTTTTATAGTTACTGTACAGTAGTTTGTGTGGATAGAAATTACAATTTAGCTGCATAGAATAGCATTTTTAGCTGATTGAAATTGCAGTTTAGATGCCTAACTCTACGTTTTAATGCCTATTTTGATAAATTCAGGGCCTATTTTAGGTGCCTAGAAGTTAGTTTTTAAGTTTCTAAAAGTACGAGGTCTAGTGATTATACTGCATGACAATGCTAGTTCATACTGTCAGTTCAATAAGGGAGCAATTGAAAAGGTTACGCTGGGAAAAACTTATCACACTCTCCCTTACAGCCCATACTTATCTCCATGTGACTTCCATATTTTTGGGATTTAAAGAAGAGCCAGATTTACATCGATCATTTGTTCAACTTCAGACTACAGGGACTCTATGAAGCTGGTATCCGTTAGTGGAAAAGATGTGTTAACAACCACGGCGAGTAGGCCTATTAAACAGTACGCCTAAGTTTTAATTTCTTTCTATTAGCGATGGCAGACTTTCATTTGAACGACATAACATAAACAAGATTAATATGAGCCAGTCGCGTGGATAGAAAAATAGTAATGGAATTTAAACTAAAGCTTTGCTTGAAGATTGGAGAGAGAGAGAAAGAAAGACCTGGAACACTATGGTCCGTCTCAGAAATCTGTGGAGTAACTTCGCACATGTGGGGGCGGAGTATATTGCGGGAAGCATCAGCTCGAGTCCGCTAAGGGGTGAGATGCTCGTGGTAGAAGAGTAGAGTAGAGTTCAGATAGAAATTATTCCCTCCTGCAAGCGATTGTTCGCTTCATTCAAGCAATACTTGAGCGTATTCCGAATCTCACCGGTGAGCAATCCGATGGCATCACGGTGTTCCGAATTCCACCGATGACGTCATTGATACTCCACCGGTATCGCACCGGTGCCATCAGCAGAGGTGGTGGCAGTCTCCATCAGCCGCCATCAGTGAATCTGATTGGTTCTTGTATAGGGCGGGAATTAGCAGACGAATGACATCGTGCACTGTTGTGTCATGGCGGTGTGTTCTGCTTTAGTTCTGCTGTATTGTTTGTAATGCGAACAACGTAAAAACATAATATCTTAATGGCTTGTGAGCGAACATGTCAACGGACCAGTTATTACTACCGGTTCAAGAAATAAATTGTTTATGCTCTCTTTTCTTTGAATGAGATAGCAGTACGGAAATTTCGCAAAATCTTGCTAGCGTAGCACAGATAACAACTTACACAGTCGCCATGACAGCCATCGATCCTTCCAGCAGTTTTGTTCCTATTCCTCTGCAGCGTGACATCATTGTTGTCCACCGGTCCGGTGAGATTCGGAATACGCTGCTTGCCCCAGAACAGTCACTGGCCCTAGCCCTCCCTAATACCACTTGCGCAGAGGTCTTGTTTCGTATTTGAGTCATTTCACGTCAAATCGCACAAAATTATACAAATTTTGACCTTCATATTTCTGATTGCGTTTATATTTTTTTTACCAACTCTATGGGTCTCATAAACCAACAAGTCTATTTTTATTTCCTCCTAAGTTCACATGTTTTTAAAATATTACATGTTAAAATTCGTTAAAAATGTCGCACAATGCAACATTTAAAGCGTCATATTTCTGACGATATTGATGTTAAAATTTTTTTGAAAAATGCATTTAAAAGCTTAAAGTACTGTCTTTTATTAAATATTTACTAACTAATTTTAATGTAATTATTTAAAATATTTTTATAATTAAATTTTTAAAACATATACATCAATGTGAAATAGCCCTATTAAAAATCTAAAAAATGCCTACTAGATGCACTGAAGTATTCTTAATAATTCCAGAAAAAATCAGAATGGGATCTCCAATAGTTTAATGGAAATTTAATTACTTATGACAGAATGTGTAGCGGTCGGCGCAGCAGCAGTGGACAGGAAGCTTTAAAGCGCGCTAAGAGGTTTATCGGCGCTGGATAATTGACTGAACTTTGCAACATTACACCGTACGGATCAAGTTACTCGAGGAAACACTGCTAATTTACTTATTATGATATCTTCAAATAATTGTACATTATGCTTTTCAAATGTTTCTTTTCATTCACATTTTAAATTTTCATTCGCCTACCTTCTTTCTTGAAAGAAAATTGTTTTACTAAATCTTCAGTTTTCGACAACGGAATGAAATAATATAATTTTAATGTACCAGTTATTGGTTTTAGATTATGGTATCTGGCCTGCATATTTTCAGTGTGGTTTTTGTGCTTATTGAATGGACAAAATATAAATGACACGTTAGAAATGTTTTTGTGACTAATCAAACAGTTTTTTTGTGTTGTTATAGGATCTTGTATAGGCTAACTCTCGTGGCAAGTCTTTTAATAGTATCTCCAATGCCAACACATGGACCTTTACCTTGCGACATTGCAAAGAAGTGTCATTCAGCACTAATTCCATAATAGTCTTCATGTAAGCAATTATTTTTAAAATTCTTCTTTTTTTTTTTTTTTGTATTGTGAACTTGATCCATTGGAAAAGTAGATTATTTTTTTCATATCGTTGAATTCTTGCTTTAAGAAATTGATTGCTTCGGATTGAAAAAGTGAAAGGGATCGGTGTCATGTTTCATGGTTTCTGAGATGACATTACTTTTGTAACGAATTTCTGTATCTCCTTTGAAATATACTACGAAAGGATTTATTTATTTATTTATTTATTTATTTATTTATTTATTTATTTATTTATTTATTTATTTAAATATACAGAATAAAGAATATAATTACAAATAAGAGAAATAGAAATAAAATAATACAATAAATATAAAAAAGGAGATGCAGTAGTATTAACAAAATTTGAGACCGAATGAGCAGCGCTCGTGTTCGGTCACAGTTCAGATATAATATTAATAGGCCTATAAGAGAATATAAAATAAAATAAAGTAGGAAGTAAAATTAAAATTGTACTGTATTGTGGCTTGGCATATGTTCCAGTGCACACCTTGTATTGAATCTTGTATTACAAATGAATAATTTTCAGAAAAGTCTGCAATAACTATGTAATTTTCAGGTTGTACTTTCTTTGCATTCCGTCAAAAATAAAATATGGCTGACTTTTGAATGGATGATGATGATGCATCTTCTACATGAAAAACTTAACATGCTAGGGAGCCTTTTACTTTTGAAACTTTTCACGGGGGTATCGTTTTGTTGTATCTTTCATTTCTTGATAGGGGATTCTATTGACATCAAACTTTTGTTTTATTCCTCAATATTACTGATTTCTAGCACTGTATCCATAGAACTGCTAGAAGAAATACTGGGATAATCACTTTCTCTGTCCGCACTTTCATTTGATTCATGTTTATTAATATCACAAGAACTACCAGCTTCACATATAATTTCACCTGACCTATGCGGAAATTGATTGATTTTTACGGAACAAATCACATATTTGCACATTCAAAGACTCCTTTAAATTGAGCTTTATCAATAAGTCGCGACTTACGCGTCTTAGTGCACTTTTCTTTTTAAAAGCGTGATTAGGAAGGTAAATGGATTTAAACACTTGTTATATATTACGCGATCTTTACCATCACTCACGTTGTATAGAAGTCACGTCACTGCGCGAAATTCAAACCCAAACTGATTATTTTTCTCTCAGGCCATCTGTTTACTGCCATAAAGTTTACTGCCTTACCCAGTCTTGCTATCATCAAGCACTTGGCTATATTACAGTATAAACTGTGAAGGGCTTCCCCCTGAGCTGACAATAATAAAATAATTTTAGATAAGATATTTACTGTTCCTTAAGGTATTAATCATTTGATGATTAGTATGGTGACATCAGATGCAACGGGAAATTTCCACGGGCAGCCTTCTAGCCTATGGCTGCAAGCAGTTCATTAGCTGGGCATCGCGAGCGCGTGCATGCCTCCGGAAAATAAACTGTTACAAATGTATGGGTGCCGATCCCATATTTATAAATGCAGTAGTTTACAGATAATACATCAGCGAACAAGTCTATATTTTTTCAGATTTTTAACTTGGCTATTTAATATAGTAATTTTGCTTTGAAAAAGAAATTATTAAAAAAATAGGCCAAATTTTAAATTTATTTGTGATAGGCCTAAAGTAATAAAATGTGTTGTATTTCGTCTTTCAAATGCGCCAAACCGCAAATCTCAATTATATGTAGACACAAAGTTCCAAGCGAGTTTATGTAACAGTGCGCGCATAATTTGCGTAACTTCAAATATTCATAACTACACAAATAATTAATATTTGTGAAAATAAAAAAAATATGGGTCTCCTTATTTGATGTCTGGAATTCATGAAAAAAAATTCGACCATTTCCGAGAAGGTCGTGTTTTATTGCTGTGCGATTTGAAGTGGAATGACTCATTTCTACTTCACAGAGTCATGGGACGGACCATAAAACTGAGACGGTTAGAAGAGACGTCGCTATTTTCAGGATTCGTTTCAAATAGAAATGGATGACGGAAAATCGTGAAGGTCACCAAAGACATCGCGACTGCAGTGAAGACAGTGAAGAGTACCTGGCACTGGGCCTCGGGATCGGCGTAGTACCCGGGCACTTTGTCGCTGCACGAGAAGCTGAGATTGTCAGGCACCTCGTTGTATATCGGGTAGTCCACACTGTCGCCACTACCAGCGGTATCCTGCAACAAAAAGATTGCTATACTGTATTACTTCTATACCATGAAGAGCAGTTGTGACCTCTCTGTGAAGACAGAGAATGAGATAATTCCTGAATTTGCCTGTTTATCTAGTCAAAGAGTTTTTGTTACTTCAGAATTGTCAGCAATCAGTCAGCACTGTCGAGTGATTTCGTAAACTATTTGAGAATGCTTTTCATTTATGTTTCAAAAATACTCATAACGTTCGCGTAGATTTCGAAACATGTTTGCAAATGTAAGTTGTTGCAAGTGGCGAAAAAAACTCTACGATTTTTCCTCGCGATTACACAATTGTTATAGGCGGATTCTGTCAAAAAATGGATGATGTAAAGTCAGGTTAATGCGATGGACACGGAAAATCTGTTCCACGGGAAATTGTACATTAACCAAAATATTCCCGGAGAAAATTGAGTCAATTTCTGGCAGTGTGATGAAACTTATCAACTTGTAACAAAATCGCGTTTCTCGGTGGAGCTTTGTGAAACTTATCATACAACTCATCTGAAACTTGTTTCAAACTAGCGCCATTTGCGCGTCCTAGCACGTTTGAACGGAAATAATACTCCACAATAAACACTTTTTCCTCAGTTGTGAGAACCATTTTAGCAAATCTTCACTATAATCTATCAACAATACAACAATGAGTTCAGATAAACAAACTTCACCATGGATACGATACGTACATGCGCAGTATCAGTACGAGAATTTCAGTAGTTTGTTTTGGCGCATACCGTACATGCACAGATTAAATCCAATATATATATAGCAGAAATAATTAAAATGATCTCTGAATTAATAACTCTTAATAAAAGAATAATTGTATTCCAATGGATACCATCCCATTGTGGAATCCTGGGAAATGAGAATGCAGAGGGCAGCACTGTTACTTACAGACCTGTTACTAAATCTATGTATTACTCTGTGAAAAGATTTATTAAATCTACATACCTAGACTTCAACATACAAAACTTGATAACATAATCTCAAGGGAAAAAATTGAACTCTCTGCATCATAATCCACAATTAATTCCCGATTTACCACGCAAATCGTCTGTAGATGCATTTAAATTGGCAACAGGTCATGACTGTTTGGCCAACACCTGCATAGAATTGGAATATATCAGGCCCCTAACTGCCCATTATGCAATTCAAACCAAGAAATGGATTCGGAACACCTCAAAATCTGTGCTGCAGTGGCTGACCATGACGATATCTTTGAAAAATATTGGTGTGCAAGAGGTCAAATGACTTTATTGTCAAACGCCTGGCATTAGAAAACAAATATATATTCTGAATGTATCGGCACGCGCTTCCAGTTCATCTGAGTAACTTAGGCTCGTAATGAGATTTGGGATTGCGTCATCAATTTTTTGAACCTAGTTTCGACCACGTGAAAGTGGCCATCACCGGATACAGCGGAGTTGTAGCACCGGATGAGGTAGCAAACAAATCCAATGTCATCACTTCCGGAACATTTCATTGTTCGAATTTTTGTGCATGACACTAATGTATTCATGTTTTATATGAGGTGGGACCGTGAACCGAACCTCCTTCCGCGATGATGTGGCGCACCAGTTGTATGGGATTGTGCGGAAAAGTGAGCTAACCTGCAACATGACCGCTGCGATTTTGTTTCTTATTCCTAGGGCAATAAAATATGTAGATTTCAGTTATATGATCATGTCTCGTGACCAGAATATTGTACGAAATGGAAATATAAAAATTGGAAATTTATCCTTTGAAGAGGTGGAACAATTCAAATGCCTGGGAGCAACAGTAACAAATATAAATGATACTCGGGAGGAAATTAAACACAGAATAATTATGGGAAAAGCCTGTTATTATTCGGTTGAGAGGCTTTTATCATCCAGTCTGCTGTCAAAAAACCTGAAAGTTAGAATTGATAAAACAGTTATATTACCGGTTGTTCTTTATGGTTGTGAAACTTGGACTCTCGCTTTGAGAGAGGAACAGAGATTAAGGGTGTTTGAGAATAAGGTTCTTAGGAAAAATATTTGGGGCTAAGAGGGATGAAGTTACAGGAGAATCGAACAAGTTACACAACACAGAACTACACGCATTGCATTCTTCACCTGACATAATTAGGAACATTAAATCCAGACGTTTGAGATGGGCAGGGCATGTAGTACATATGAGCGAATCAAGAAATGCATAGGCTATAGAGTATTAGCTGGGAGGCCGAGACGTGGGTGGGAGGATACTATTAAAATGGATTTGAGGGAGGTGGGATATGATGATAGAGACTGGATTAATCTTGCACAGGATAGGGACCGATGGCGGGCTTATGTGAGGGCGGCAATGAACCTCCGGGTTCCTTAAACACCATAAATAAGTAAGTAAGTATATATGTATATAAGGTAAGTCTCCCTAAGTTCGCCACCTTAAGCAAATTTATTTTTAAATTGATGAAGTCATATTTCCAAAGTAGGCCTATAACAATTGAGTTGCAGTATTGATACTAAAGAACATCTGAAATAAAAATTTCGTAAAGAATTTCGTACAAAAACAAAAGAGACAGGGGATGTAACTGGCGAAGTTAAGACTCATATGTTCCCGAAGTTCGGCACTGGTCTGCCTGTTGTAAATTCAAATAATATTTCGTCTTCGGCTAAATTTTCGGAGATTCATTCCCACGCTTCCTTTGACCCCGCTCTTACGTTCTTTTTTTTACTTTACTATTTAACGATGCTGTATAAACTACTGAATTATTTAGCGTCGATGGAATTGATGATAGTGAGATGGTATTTAGCAAAATAAGGCCGAGGATTCGCCATAGATTACCTGACATTCACCTTACGTTTCGAAAAAGCCTCTGAGAAAATCCAACTAGGTAATCAACCCAAGCGGGAATCGAATCCACGCCCGAGCGCAACTCCGGATCAGCAAGCAAACGTGCTTCTGCCTGAGCCACGCAGATGGCTTCGTACGTTACTTCAACCCTGACTTTGCATAGCCAATTTTATAGGAAAATCATTCTCAGCAATGTAGGCCTAATTTCACTAAGAACCAGCGTTCAAGAACTTTTTTCTTAAAATACCAAAAATGATGATCAGGGCCGGATATTTATGGACATTGCAAAAACCACGGTATAATATAGCCTATAAACAATAGATTTTATTAATCTTTACGAATTAAGTGATTCTGATTAATAATATGTGGATAAAACAATCACGACAAATCGCGAAATAGAGTTCTAATAGCGAAATATGAACACATTCGCGAATTATTACTATTGCGTCGTTTTATAGCGAATTTCATATTCTGAGTTTTTTCGGATTTTTTCAATTTGAATTTATTATACAGTAGAATTTCAAATTTCCGGATCGCCAATTATCCGGATCACGTTTCAGGACAGTTTGAAATTTTTATTCAAAGAAAGTTGTATATGTTGAGGTCTTTTTATTTCGTGTACTATACTACTATACATAGTAAAGTTCTATTCTATATGGAATATGAAGAGTTCTTATAATTTTAATCCATTAAAAATTGTATTTTGTTTGAATATGTGTGACTTATGAACTGTAGGCCTACAGTCATTTTGCACTTTAATACATGCAGTAGCTTACTACTGTTGTTTCTAGACTCTTTTCATTTCCGACCCAATTCGGATTCCTGCATATCCGAATCATACTACCCCCTATTAGTCCGGATAATTGGAGTTCTACTGTATATCCAAGTAGGCTACATTAAATGGTAGTCCAGGTGTTCTGACCACATTAGTGAACTCAAAAGACGGAGAATTCAACATTTCACTAATAATTTGGAAGTGTTAATTTGAGGGCTGCAAGTTTTTTTTTTTTTTTTTAATGAATGTGTTAAATACAGTCTCAATCCAACAAATATTGTCTATTGGCCTTACCGCACCTTATCAGAATCCAACGAACCTTTAGTGTTATTTGGAAAGTAATATTCATACTGAGTTAATACTCCAATTCAAAATAATTATATTTTCCAGAATTTCCATTAATCTCCGCCAAGAGTACAAATCAGTCTCCAACAATCTCCGCCGACACCAATATTAAAAAAAAAAAAAAAAACAAATGATAAAATTAATCGTCCACACCTGTGAGGTAACGGTCAGCGCGTCTGGCTGCGAAACCAGGTGGCCCGGGTTCGAATCCCGGTCGGGGCAAGTTACCTGGTTGAGGTTTTTTCCGGGTTTTTCCCTCAACGCAATACGAACAAATGCTGGGTAACTTTCGGTGCTGGACCCCGGACTCATTTCACCGGCATTATCACCTTCATATCATTCAGACGATAAATAACCTAGAAGTTGATACAGCGTCGTAAAATAGCCCAATAAAATAAAAAAAAATAAAATTAATCTCCATAAATACCTGCCCCTGATAGTGGTGGTGGTGGTAGTGGTGGTGGTGGTGGTGATTATGAGATTTAAACCAATTTCTGTAAATATGTTGTCTTCTGTTTTGTAGGCGGAGACCTGATTTGTTGACATCACATCTAGGAAGTCTCGCCATGTGTTTTCTGCTAGGACTCGTCAACCATTGGGGTCGAAGCTGGCACGCTACCGGGTCATAATACACCAGTAGCCTCATGATAATTAAGAGAGAATTGAAGGCATGACATTTGCTCTGTACGGACATTTTGTTTTTGCAACGAAATGGTTCTGAGAGGGTTTCGCTCGGGGGACAAATTTCACAATACTCGCCGCAGATCTCGATGCTCTACTGTTTTACTTTCTATTCATCAAACATCCGCTCAAATGTCAATCGACAATGCATCACATGGACATAATTTTTGATTGGAACGAAGATATTTTCACGAAATCCATCACGGTGACTCAGTGTGGGCGAGCTGGGCTTAGAACCCAGACAGCCCGGGTTCAAATCTCACTCTAGTCTTATCTAAGTTCTGTTGGACAAGCCTGTGGTCCAGATAACACAGGAATTTTCTCCGGGTGCCAGGAGAGACCAGAAATGTCAAATGATAACCAGGGGCCTGTTTCACGATGTTTACAATTTTTGTAAATTGTAAACTTTGTTTGTAAATTGTGAACTTCTGTTTCACAATCTTTGTTTGTAATGTTGAATTTTACAAAGGAAATCAAATCTTTACAAATTAAATTTCGCGCACTTTACAAGTAGCCTATTCTGTTTCCCAATGAAGAATAATTTTACAAACGTATAAACTTTACTTGTAAAGTTTGCACATTTTCTACGATAGCTCTGAGATGTGTAAAGTTTGATATTGCAACAAATTGTGAATAAATACAATAAAGATATATTTATTAAATTAATTTTTGAGTAACTGGATAATATTAAGAATTAAACTAAAGCAGTTTTTATGTTATTAAGTAGTTCTAATGACTCAGACGAAGATATTAAATTTAGGGCTAATCAAACAAAGACGTAAGTAACGTAAAATTTTCCGGCCAAGAATTAATAATACGTTCGTATACTAGATGTAAGTTCCGTGCGTTAGCAGATAAGAACGGAATTTCTAAGATATCAGTGTGCAAAAGTACCCACAGAGCAGTTGATGTAGTTAAAAGAATTAAATTCGAGGCAGGTTTTTGATCACCAAAATGTTATTTACTGTAGCACAGAATTTTTATGCCCTGCTGGGATCACTAATGTTTGTGAGGTTATGGATGCAACATTAATAAATTCTGATGGATCAACACAAAAAATGAACTTGATTTTGTGGTTAGACATTGTAATTATTTTATCAATTGCATATTTGTACGTGGACCAAATCTGTTATTTACTTATTTGACTGAATCTAGCGCTAACTTTGGTCATTTAAGTAATAGATGTATTGGTATACTCGACCAATCACATCACACGAAACTCCGTTGTCGCCAATATATAAAAATCTAAATACTTTTAATTTTTTTAACAATACTTTATATTTTCTGTTGGTGAAATATGAATCAGCAAGCTTAGAATAATATATTTTAATACAAAATATAAACATATGTATCGATAGTGGTAAAAATACAGCGACTTTAGCTCTGCTCCTTAGCGATTTTTGTAAACTGTCGTTGGCGATATTGTATAGGCCTAAACAATAATGCTTATTTGTAAATTTCTTTACCTGATTTTGTAAAGTTCGTCAAACTTTGCAAATTAATAAGATAGCATTGTGAAACACAGTTTACAAGCATTTGTAATTTTTACTTGTTATTTGTAAATTGTTAATTTGTCATTTTTAAGGATTGTGAAACGGGCCCCGGTGGCATTGTATAAAAAAGTATAAAAGAACCGTTTGTGAATAAAGGTATTTGGAATCAATAATCTACATCGTTTTATTAATTATTATTGTAGTCAAGACATGTGAGCTCGCAATATGGCGTATTCAACCATTAAAACAATGTCAAATCGCTCAAATCTACCCATATACGCAGTATGTAGGGTCTGTGCCTATCGATCTTATATACAGAGGTGTGAAAATTATTAGAATAATCTTAATTTTAAAAGGTTTTTAATAGTTCCTTCACAAATATTAATTGAATTGATGAATATTGGTATATATTACTGTACTGATGTAGAATATATTTACTACTAACAATGCCGGAAAGCATTGTTGTACAGCTATCCAAAAAAAAGTGGCCGCACTCGTGAACAGCGAATATTTTCAAAGTCCACTTCGGGTCGCGGCGATGTTACACGATGCATGTGCTTGTACAAGCAGTTCGGAACTATGAAAGTGTTCCATATCTGCACCTCGCAGACCAGCGATAGAGTGCTTGTTTAATAATTCAAAGGTTCTGGGTTCGGGCCTTCTTCAAGTTTTCATTTTATTTTTTAATCGTTCTTTAGCGATGTAAATGATATTCAAATTATCATTTATATCCAGTTATCGTTCTTGATGGATATCACGTTATTTATATTTTGTTATCGTTCTTTAGAGATATGAATAAAGTTCAAGTCATCATTTGTATTCTGTTATCGTTTTATAACGATATGAATAATAATAATTATTATTGTGTCTCAATGGGGTTAGCCCTATTTTACATATGTATGTTAGGGCTATAGTTTCATACACAAAAAGATACGCATAAAGAGAAATAGAAAAGAAAATTAAATTAGCTTACGCGATGTAAACAAAACATAAACAAACCGTAAATTAGGCATTGCGATTGCAAAACAAATATCAGTTATCAATTTGAAACATACAAAAACATTAACAACACACATACGTAACACTTCTATAACACAAATATGCAGATTTCCGTACCATACATCATAAATTAATATACAATAGTCACACAAACACAATCAAACTATAATTACGACATTGCGACGACATCAAGCATCCCATAACTGACTCACATACATAACAAATCAAGCATCCGTTGCAACACATACACTTCCACATAGTAACCACACTTTTAAAAGTTACAAATTTGGCTCCAAGAAGAATAAATAGGACACTGTTACTAATTACTATTCTTCTACAATTTCTTAAAAAAAATCTGTAATAAATCTGTGAAATTCCGATATGAATAATATTCACGTTTTTATATTGTTATCGTTCTTTAGCGATATAAATAATATTCAAGTTATCATTTATATTGTTTTTCCTTCATTAGCATTATAAAATAATATTCAAGTTATTTATATTGTTATTGTTCTTTCGCAATATAAATAATCTGTATTTTATGTAAGTAATTATTATAACACAAATAAACATCTTTCTTTGTAAAATAGGCTATTTTATTTAGATAATTAAATACGTATTATATATCATCTTATATTAATTAAACAAACCTATATTTATAATTTTTTATTGTGTTATCGTTCTTTAGTGATACTGTATAAATAATATTCAAGTTATTTATATTGTAATCGTTCTTTAGCGATATAAATAACATAAATTTAATATTAGGTTTGGAAAAATCCAGTTACATAATACTGCTATTAGTTTTTCTTTTGTATTATTACATTATACTATCTTGAACCACAATAAAATGAAAAGGAGTAACGAGGAATTGAACCTGAGACGTTGACATCTAAATTCCGACGTTCGTCCGCTGAGCTACGAGGGCAAAAGTGTGGAAACACTTTCGGAAAACTTGGCCCAATCACACTCTAAGATTTTCTGATGATTCGTAGAAGCTAGTCCAGGATGCGGGGGCAAAGGCTGGTGAGATTTCCCGATTTCTGATAGGGTCAAACATCCTGATAGAATTAATGTTTAACCCTTGCCGTGACTTTCGGTGAAGTCCGGAGGGCCCAATTAGTCAAATCCACTCTCCTCATCTCCACGCTTGGGCCCCCTGGAATTTAATAAGATGCGAAAGAGATAGTGGTGTGCGGAAAGCAACGGGATGTTACCGCATTTAGGCCTATCCTTCCCAAGAAAAACTGCAAACATGAGCAAAGGAAGCTTTTAATAGAAGAAGAAGGATCTTCTGCCGACCTCTGGAAAAAGAACTAAGGAAGAGACTAGTGAAGTGCTTTGTGTGGAGTGTGGCATTGTATGGGGAAGGAACATGGACATTACGACGAAATGAAGAGAAACAGGTGAAGCATTTGAAATGTGGATGTGGGAAAAAGAACGGTGCGTGTGAAGTGGACAGATAGAATAAGAAATAAAATTGTGTTTGAAAAAGTGAGTGAAGAAAGAATGATGCTGAAACTGATTAGAAAGATAAAAAGTAATTGGTTGGGTCTCTGGTTGAAAAGAATAATAGACGACATTAGGATATGTGGATCATATGCGGAGACTAAGAGGAAGGCAGAAAATAGGAAAGATTGGAGATTGCTGGGTTTGCAATGAAAGACCTGCCCATGGACAGAACACTTATGTATGTATGTTCAGAATGCCTGGAATATCGTGTCTAAAAACAGTCGCTATTTGCAAAGACTAGTCAATTCCATGCCCACTCGACTGCAAGATGATCGAGATAAGAGGAAGATAGACTAAATATTGAATTGTGGCTTTTGTTTTGTTTTTTGAACGCTTAATTGTTTGAATGTTTTAAGGCCGACGCCAGTAAATTTGTTTGTTCATGCCACGAAGATATTTTTATTGAGAATAAAATCTTTTTCTTTCCATTTGCAGCCACAATATCATAATGATAAAGTCATGGCATAATATATTAATGAACCTGATGTTAATTACTAAAATAATCGTAAAGAGAAAGGAGCCATTATGTATAGTTTGTGTCTCTCAAAAACAGAACAAAAAGAACATAAAAGCACGAGGTTGTAGTCAACGCAGGACCTCATGAATAAGAGGCCTGAACGCTACCATTACGCTATCGAATCACAGAGGGAATACTTCAATTATAAATGTAGATATCAGGCAACGTGGTCCAACAACATGTAACATCGCCTGTCTCCGAATTGTAGCGAAGATACCCGAAGGGAACTTTGTTTCAGGAGAGCGGCCACTTTTTCTTTGACAGCTGTACATTGGTATTTTCTTATTTTACAATTGTTATGGGAATTCAGAAATTATTATATTATGTTGGCGGAATTGGAAACATAAAAATTATATGCACAAACAGATGTATACGTTCATTTGAACCTTCACAACAATGTAAACGCAAAGAACAATTTGTTTAAAGCATTTCTTAATTAATTTTTTATGTTCCAATTCCGCCAACATAATATAATAATTTCTGAATTCCATAACAATTGTAAAATAAGAAAAACCAATGTACAACAATGCTTTCCGGCATTGTTAGTAGTAAATATATCCTACATCAGTATAGTAATATTATGTACCGATATTCATCAATTCAATGAATATTTGTGAAGGAACTATTAAAAAACCTTTAAAATTAAGATTATTCTAATAATTTTCACACCTCTGTACCTACAAACATTTATCCTAATAAAACGAAAGATAAATGTTGAGACATTAATCAAACAAGCACTTTTCTGGGAGAGGCTTCTGTGATGCTAATTAGAATCGTAATTGACCTCCCAAGGCTTTATTACGACACGCGTGGTATTTGTCACTCAGTTCGCTTCCTGTTTCCAGGAGTGAGCGACGACACCTGCTCCATGAATCATCGGCAGCGCTTCCTCCTATCTTCCCACATCTAATTAATTATTGCTATCTGTTTCATACTCTTTGCCCTTTTTTTTCTTTCCTGTTCCTTCCAGTCTCTTTGTTATCTTCCTTTCTTCCTCTTATTTTCTCTGCTTTTCCTTATGTTTCTCTTATTTTATCCTTCTACTTATTGTCAAAATAAATATTAAAATAAATATTCTAACGAAGATTGTTAGCGCACTGTTACACGTTAATGGATATATTAAGTCGATTTTGATACAAAGTGAAAGCATTCACTTAGAACATATTATTAGCCTATTATTATTATTATTATTATTATCATCATCATCATTATTAGGCTAATCTCTTAATCTGATTCCGACAAGATTTACTCGAGTTGTCACACATGTTTTTCTGTGTCAGAAGATTGGAGATCATGGTCACCTCTGTTTATGGTAGGAAAAGTGAAATTTCACCTTAGCTCCGACGGCAGTTTCTAAATTTATTGAAGTCGTGACTCTTTTCTTTGCCTTTCACGGTCGTGTGAACTATGGATTGTCTGTATGTACACAGAACCAACTTCTATAGGATGATTGAAAGTAAATCTCCAGTCAGTTGTTAGTTTTGGGGAAAAAGAAAAGAACTGCTTTCGATGGCAAGTTCGTCCCTGTATTAATGATGGACAAAATCACGGAGGGCAGGTTTCCACCGCGCATTCATAGCACCATTGCTCCATCACCGCCCTATCATTTGTCTCATAGCTCTGAATACGTTTTATTTTATAGAGGAAATAAGTATTTGCATATTGTTCGACTCAAGAAAATCCCTGAGATTTCTACTGAACAAAAAAAAAGAACCTTGAAGCAGCTTTCTTCGAATACTCTAGCTTCCCTGTCATTCCACTTCTTATTCACCCATGATTGCTGCTTACCACAATATTATCGACCTATCGCATCTGGTACTGGTATGATATGATCCTATGATACGTGATATCGTCACCTGAATGCAAGAACCGGGTAACTTGATTTTCATATTTTGTGACATTGCCTATTTACTTATTTCTTGCACTAGGAATATGTCTCGTTTTCTTTTACCTATTTGTTATATTGGAAAATAGATGTCGCTGGTATCGTTCGATCAGTTACCTAGTTCTTGCATTACATTTGTGCGATTTTGCTATGCTATAAAAGAGGTAACTAAAAAACGCAAATTTCGAGTTACCTAGTTCTTGCATTCACGTGATGATATGATATGATATGATATGATATGATATGATATGATATGATATGATATGATATGATATACTGTATATATGATATGATATATGATATGATATACTGTATATATGATATGATATGATATGATATACTGTATATATGATATGATATGATATGATATGATATACTGTATATATGATATGATATGATATGATATGATATGATATGATATGATATGATATGATATGATATGATATGATATGATATGATATGATATGATATGATATGATATGATATGATATACTGTATATATATGATATGATATGATATGATATGATATGATATGATATGATATGATATGATATACTGTATATATGATATGATATGATATGATATGATATGATATGATATGATATGATATGATATGATATGATATGATATGATATGATATGATATGATATACTGTATATATGATATGATATGATATGATATGATATGATATGATATGATATGATATGATATGATATACTGTATATATGATATGATATGATATGATATGATATGATATGATATGATATGATATGATATGATATGATATGATATACTGTATATATATATGATATGATATGATATATCTATTCCATCAGCTTACATCGGTAGTGATGGCCCTTCAGTGCTATCACTCCCTTGGATACATATTCTGCTTTTTCGCTTTTGAAACATCCGGCTATTACATATAAATGACCCTGATCACTTTTCTATCACGTTTCTTACCTCTGTTTCCCTCCATTCTTTTTCTACTTACCCCTTCCTTTCCCAGTTATCTATCTTATTCTTACTAATCCCATTTAACTAAACAGTCACTTCTCTCAATTCCTTATAAATTGTTCCCAATATTGTTTACATTAAGTTGAACTTTTCTATGGTTGTCAACTTATTTATTCACTTGAATCACTAACGTTCACTGACCACTTATGGTACTGGTATGTGATACGTCCAATTTCGCTCTTAGCCTTCAGAATTCTCTTATATTCTTTCAGACACAACTGTGAAAATTGGAGTGAGAAAAGTGGCCAGCAGGCTTGGAGTTCACATAGACACTTCCTCTCAGCCCAAATTCCCTTGCAAGAACTCGCGATCTCGTACCATTTGTTTGTCCTCCCATTTCTCCTTCTAAGTCATTGTCATTGGTATAGGTCAGCCATTTTCAACTGGTGTGCCGTGAATGATCCGCTGGTGCGCTGCGAGTAAGTGAAAATAGTAAAGGTTGTCATAGCAAAAGTGGAAAAGTAAAAGTTTAAAGAGTTATAAAAAAAGCGAGTCCACGAGAGTCAACTTTCAGGAACGCGGTATAGGACAACATTCAGTAAATACAGTAGAGATGTGCGAGCGGCGGAGAAGAGATACTAACGCGCATGTACGGTTGTAAGGAGTAAAACATTATCGTACCAACCTTAAAAGACGTATTTTACTTGTCTTCATGAAAAAATCTTCCATTAAATACTTCGGCAAAACATGAAATAATATTGTATATTTTCATAAGTAGTTCCTAAATAACAAATCAAGAAAACTTGTATAAGCCTAATATCATAATTATCTATAGTAATCTCAAACCTCGAGTAACATTTTTAGGACTATTTCGTTAATAAAATGAAAGTGTAACTATATATCCTAAAATTCGCTCATAAAATGTTAATAACTCTATAAGTTATGAATATTTAACCTATTCAGACATTGTGAAGTCCAAATAGATGAATAACGATTACTGCAATAAAGAAACTGAATGTTATTCAATAATGCCAATTTAAAAAAACGAAATACAGGTTTAAAAATGTGAATTACATGTACTGCGCTTTTCTCTTGTTATTATAACAGAAATACGTTTTTCATTATCTGCTGAAATCATAATTTAATTTAAACATTTTATAGTACTGTATAATTACAAATAACCTGATTATTACATTAATTAAATGAACAATTGTTATGAAGGAGTGTCATTTTCTTTAGATATAATGGACATGGAATAAACTGGAAGATGAAGATGTAGATGTGAAAGTAAATACACATTTCGCACATATTCCAACCAATTGTTCATATATTAGCTCATGCGATAAGTATAACATTGTAAACTAATTTCATAATAATGGTCCATGGGCGTGAATTTGAACTGCCACTGGGGGAGACCCTGGTGTACCAGCATCATGCGGAAGTACTGCGTGAAGTCTGCAGCCAGGTAGTGCCACTCGAAACTTCTGTCCAGCAGCCAGATCTTGGGGTCCTCTAGTTTTAGATCGGATTCGCACTCGCACATTATTTAGTATAATGGATTCATGCTCACTGATTTACGTGGAAACATTTGGCAACACTGACTAAACAAAAGAACGACCATGCGATAAATTGATAGTGATAAATCGAACTGCAGAAATTATCGCTATGTATGACTATGATTGGTTGGAATTCAAAATTTCATCACACTTCATTGGCCGAAAATGGAATGACGTCATATAAACGAAAAAATATTCTATAATACGACGAGTCCTAATAGTTTTCCGATAATTTAATTGAGCTTAACGAATGTTTGTTGTCAAGATAATTATTTCGAGACCGGAGATCGAGAAATAATTATCTAATGAGTAAATATGAGTTTAAAAAAAGCGAAATCAGGAATTGTATTCGGCAAGATAATCTCTATGCGAACAACTGCAATTCTGAACAACTGAACATTAATATATCATTCTTAAGGAATTTAAAATATATCGGTTTGCTTTATTGCCGTGATAACAGGATTATGTTAATTTTCATAAAAATTCTTATGCACAAATATTTTGAGCCTAATTTTTTTAATGATTTGTTAGGTTTTTATGGTGAATTTCTCCAGAAATAAACTTCTGGGTATTCCATCGTGTCCTGGAATTTAACACTGCAAACGTTTTTACGTACAAGTTGCATACTCAGGGCAAAGGGAACGGCCTGAAGTGTCACCTACTTTCTTGTGCCCATTATGCTTGTCTATTTCAAACTCTCGATCTGCTCTAATGATGGAATCTGTATGTAGTTCCGAAACGTTAATGATATGTTCCAAGGCACGGTGGAATACCTAAACGTCTACTGCTGGACCCAGAATTGTTTTTAAAGATGTATAATTATGCAAAATAAAAGGCCTAATTAATACAGGGTGTTTCAAAAATACGGGGCATAATTTCAGGTATGTATTTCCCACATGTAGACAATCA
This sequence comes from Periplaneta americana, assembly GCA_025594305.2. Taxonomy (NCBI): domain Eukaryota; kingdom Metazoa; phylum Arthropoda; class Insecta; order Blattodea; family Blattidae; genus Periplaneta; species Periplaneta americana. The sequence goes on from JAJSOF020000029.1 coordinate 38,809,997, forward strand.
AAATAGTTCATTACAACATGTGTCCGGAAAAGCTTCATTTCCGAGTTATGGCCTTCACAACATTGAAATTCACCGGAACGTTTTTCTTTCCGCAGGTCGTTGTCATTACAGAAGATGTTCAAAATGTCCACCTCCTGCTTGAATACAGACCTCACATCGATGTCTCATTGACCTGCGAACACGATCCCAAACTCCAGGAGTAATCTGCTGTACACGTTGCAAATGATAAGGATACAATTGATACTCTTTCAGCAGTCTCCAGACAGTCGTATGAGGAACATTGACTTGCAACGCTACCCTTCGTGTGCTGATAGAACGAGTCATGTTCACAGCCTCCAGAATCTCCTCCTGTACTTCTGGAGTTGTAGATCTTGGTCGTCCCCTTCCCAAACCAGGAGAGTTAAATTTTCCATACTCGCACAGACGGTAATGGAGACGTACAAATGTCTTCCGATCTGGAAATTGTCGCTGTGGGTACCTCTCCTGGTACAAACGACGAGCCAGCGCCTTACCGTACATGAAGTGTATCTCTGCCAGCTCTTGATTTGAATACATGTCGCACAGTCTAACGCCTACACAACACTGAATGTAACCTTCGCCTCGGAATGAACTGTCAGAGTGCCCTCTTAATGTCTCCTTTGACGGAAACGACATGCGGAAAAGAAAAACGTTCCGGTGAATTTCAATGTTGTGAAGGCCATAACTCGGAAATAAAGCATTTCCGGACACATGTTGTAATGAACTATTTTGATTGTCTACATGTGGGAAATACATACATGAAATTATGCCCTGTATTTTGAAACACCCTGTATAATAGAAACAATTGAAGTTTCGAGACGCATTGCTTATTCAAATTTTTTAACTTTATTTAATGTACAAAATAAATTTAAAAAATCGTTAGACTGGTTTGAAGTGCATCGCCATTTTTTAAATAAAGGCTCTTTACTGTTTTATAACTTTTGAGGAGGTGGAAAAATTCAAATATCTTGGAGCAACAGTAACGAATATAAATGACACTCGGGAGGAGCTTTTTGTCATCCAATCTGTTCCAGGGTTGCAGTCCCAAACTTTACAGTGCCGGAGCTCTTTATGTTTTTTAACCTATGGGGAAGGTGGAAGGTTTGGATGCAAAAAAAATAAGACAGAGAAATAAATGCCATAAAGTAAGACTGTCAGGATAATGCAAGGCAACACCAATCAATACCTACTCCATTAATTAGCTTCTGAAGCTCAAGTAAACCGAAATGGTCACTGAAGGGTGATTATTCTGCGCAATGTAGACTTAATAAGTTGATATAAATTTCGCTTTTGTTGCTTCACGGTGGGCTGCACTCGTTTATTCGCCATTTTCAATTGATTGGTTTTCAGACGTATCAATAATTTGTGTGCTATATTATGAGCATTAGATTTCTTGTGTTCAATATATTTTTTTTCGTAGTAGCTTAAGTTGATCTGATCTGATCTGTTCGATCCGTAGTAATTTACTGAAAATGAGCACCATTCATTAGATACAGAAATACACTCTTTTTAACACACCTAATGTAGTTACTTCATGACACACTTTACAGCCTAGCTTACAATCGATCCACGGATAATCTTTTTTTCTTGACCACATTTTCTTCATTCCCATACATTCGGCCACTCACTTTGCAGGCCGACTTTTTGGCTTTTACTATTTTACTATTTTGAACATTATGATGTTGAATATTCTTCGCAGTCATACTGGAACTGTATCTTCTATAACAGTATCTCTGGTTGAATTACTAGCTTCATCAAATAGAAGCGATGGGCTTGGGAGATTTCAACAATATCAGAGGAAGCTTTTGTAACTCCACTAGTAACAGCAATGGCACGAGAAAAGAAAGAAGTTACTGGTTTTTGTCTATATTTATTTTGTTCCATATTTACTGAAGGGCAATACATAAAAAGCAAAAGTTTCAAGCAGTCTTTTAGTCACGTTATAGGCAGTAAATTAAATGTTTAAAATTTACTTCGTAAAATAACTGAAACAAACACAACACCATAGACAATCTCCCTGTATCGTACAAAGACTCGAAAAATAACGAAATATGATACGAAACGAAAGTGAATTAAGAATGTGATCGTTTCGCGCAGGCGTACTAAAGTTTAGTTTGGTGGTTGTTCTGTCACTGATTCTTCCCATTTCTCAACACACACCCCGTCTACGCTCCTAGTGGTCTCGGAACCCTCTACTTTCGAACTTGTTCCGATTTTCTAAAGGAAACACAGAAAATATAATCGCTAAATATTCTGACATTAATTAAGATATCGTTAGCTGGGAAAGTATTGTGATGTCAAAATAGATTTTAAAATTTCAAATCGGTGCCGGAGCTCCTCACCTCCACTACATCCTTGGTCTGCTCTCAAAAAGGCTGAAAGTTAGAATTTATAAAAAACGTTATATTATCGGTTGTTCTGAATGGTTGTGAAACTTGGACTCTCACTTTGAGAGAGGAACAGAGTTAAGAGTGTCTGAGAATAAGGTGCTTAGGAAAATATTTGGGGCTAAGAGGGATGAAGTAACAGGAGAATGGAAAGTTACACAACGCAGAAATGCACGCATTGTATTCTTCACCTGACATAATTAGGGACATTAAATCCAGACGTTTGAGATGGTCATGGCATATAGCACGTATGGGCGAATCCTTGATATGATTTCCTATTTAGAAGCAGATATTTCTGGCATGGCGTCATTCTGACGGGAAGTAAAGATGAGAATCTCTTAATTTCTCAGTGAAGTTCATTGTCTGCATGTTTCTGAGATCCTTGGCAAGCAAACGAGTCTGTTCCGCCGTCTGTGGGTCACGGTGACAGCTGAAAGTGAAATATGAACCAGTCGCCATAGCTTTTGCGAAAGTGAGGCTTTGCACATCTACCGCAAGTTCAGGGTAAGAAAAGACGTTCGATGGACCGCATTCGGCTCGCGACGCCGCAGGACATTTCATTCTCCTTCATATGCATCACTTTTACTTTCTCCGCATTCATCGTTATCGACCACTTCATTAATCATGTACTTCAAATTTTTTCTCCATCGTCATCAGTAGAGCCCGGATGTTTAGGCATTTATAACAGTTAAAATAGGCAGGTAAAAAGGCAATAAAAAGAGTAAAAAGCCACAATAATATCTGAAAAAGGCATAATGGAATGCCTTGAATGGAATTCTCTACCTCAGAAGATTAGGGGCTGCCAGACAATAATCACTTTCAAGAAAAGGCTAAACGATTTCTTACGGGCGCAGTCAAATTGAAGTTATATTGTGATCGAGTTTAATAATTTAATTTAATTTAGGTATGACTATCATTATTATTATTATTATTATTATTATTATTATTATTATTATTATTATTATTACTATTATTATTACATAATTATTTTATTGGTGTTGTGAAGATGAAAGAATTGTCATTGTATTATACTGTATTAATTATGTATTATATTGTCTTGTATTGCTTTGAATTGTATTGTATTGTATTAATTATATTTATATTCATAGCATTGTAGTAATTTTCTATCATACTGGTTGAGTGGAAGAGAAGGCCGAAATGGCCTTAACTCTGCCAATTAAAATAAACCATTATTATTATTATTATTATTATTATTATTATTATTATTATTATTATTATTATTATATATTTTAGCAATATATTTAAATTATATAAAATAACTCACATATTTACTTCGTAGGTGACACATGTTGACTTATAAAATACTTTTTTCGTGATTAACCGTCTTTTCATAAACCTTACATAACAAAATTGTTCCATCGGTTGAAAACACATGTACACCAAATTCACTAATAAAGTATGAAGTTTACTTTTCAATAGTTTACTGAATTTAGGTATTCTAGCTGACCGATCTTATACTTCTGTCACCTGGCAATAACTGACTGTTTCCTCACTCAAATTTATTTCTTCTACAATAATAAACACGTGTAGCACAAAATTGTAACAGTAAGATTTGAAAATATGAAAGCAAACAATTGGAAATGCTACGTGACAATTTCTATGAGAACGAGCTTAATATTTAATATTATAAAGCTGATTGTTGGTATCGTGAAGTCATGACAATATTATGCAAATCAAGCTTTCAGGTATAACTCCCTGTAAAGTTCGTTAACAGAAAACCAAAATTTAAGTCACACAGAGTTAGTGTGCACTCAACGTTGGTTGCTTGACGGTTGTCAGCCCATTTTGAGGTCTGTGGATATAAAGGGAAAAATTGGATCGGCGTTTGGTAGAGTTCCGGGTAGCTCAGTTGGTAGAGCGTTGGTACGTTAAACCAAAGGTCCCGGGTTCGATACCCGCCCCGGAACAATTTTTCCTCAGCTATTCATGATAATATTATATTTGTAACTGTGGATTGTCGATCATTAGTCATATTACACCAATAGTATTAAAGCACGATTATTAGCAGATTAAGCACCGAAATAAATTACTTTTATTTACTGTTGTTAGTAAAGTTAGTCATTGTTTCAAATATTTAAATTTCATACACATTACATTACAATTAATTAGAAAATTGCAACTAAACAAGAAATATTGCTTTAAAATGACAAAAAGGCATTTATTAGTAAAACACTTTAAAAGGCAAAATAGGCAAAATAAAAATTGGCCCTATCACTTTGATTTACTCTAAATCACATTTATATCTATGCAAAAAGAATGATTTACTTCCACCCAGTAAAAAAGGCATTTTGCCAAACGTCCGGGCTCTAATCATGTGTCATTTCTTCTTTTTTATTTTTTCTCCTCTGAGTCATCGTTTTCAAAATTAACATATTTCCCATCTCATCTTCCTTTTCCTTATTTCATTCGTTTTTCTTACTTTTCTCACCTTCTTTTACACAGACTAATTCTATCACCACTTTCATTAGCTTTTGAGAATTTGTAATTTTGGCCCGTTTCATCTTCATTCACCGGTATGACGCGTGAACAGCAGACTTACTGTGTCCGTGTGTCGCACGTCATCAGCTAAGAATAAACTACCAAATAAACACAACATCCAGTCTCTATGAAAGGATATAAGTCTAGAATTCCCTACCGGAAATTGAAGCCAGTTACTCTAGATATGTATCCGGAGAAAATAATTATTTTACTCGTAATAATTGAATCAGTCGGAGCTAAAAGGAACATTTCAGGAGAAGCAAAAAACATTCCACTAATGACACAAATATTATATTTTTAGGTTATAGAAGACAAAAGAATATTTAAAAGTTTTAGTTCCTTCTTCCACCGTTCGATGCCTTATGACATCCGTTGCTCAATTTCTTGCATAACCCAAAACTGCATATTTTTACTTCCATTTAGCTACGACCGATTCAATTATATTTCAATTTACTGTTGAACAAGATCTTAAACATTTTCTTGAAACTTTAACGCGTTATAAATATTATAATATTTATCATGTTAAGTAAACAGTCCATAGACAAGTTTGAACCTCATGACACCAATGAGGCATCATTCACGAGGCAACTAAGCCAGGAGATAATGGGGTAGCGTGGCCAGTTCCTTTCGCCCTCCATTGCATACATCGCTTTTAAGAAAGATAGTTCACCATCGCCACTAAAGAGAAACTAAGAGGTAGGAGAACTTAAACTGAGAGGATTCAGTCCGCCATCGAAACTGGAATCCGGTGCGGCTTGATGGATAAAGCGTCAGTACGTAGAGCTGAAAACCCGGGTTCGAGTCCCGGTGCCGGAAAATTTTTATCCGCTCCACCCATCCTTCATCCGATAGTCACCTTTAACCTCTTCCTTGCTATATATTTTACCAGTTTTGAAAAAAAGTGTCATATTTTTATTTTTCGTAAAGAGGTCATATAATATTGCAGAATCCTGTACATCACTAATTTTCTTACATACCTAAAAATCATGAAATAGACATACATTCATACCTGAATTATTATCCCGAGTTATCTCGTGCACCTTGATTCCAGCTCTGGTAGTTGTCCCACTTTGATTTTCTCCTGAACTATTTTTTACCAACTTATGTTTTTATGGATTAATTTATGAGGTACAATACCAGTACTGTTATCAAGGCGTTAAATGTTGCTTGTCGTGTGATAGACTCGAAAGCGGGGTATTACGCACAGTGGCACATTGCATTCCGGACAGTAGTATCTGCTCTCCTAATATGAGAGCATTTTGGGAAGAATGGTGTAGCGGTGTTGAATATTTGTACCGTGCGCTTCTGTTCTTCAGGTTTGTGAATAATGTTCTGCAGTATCATATGCCCAAAGTGCAGCTGCTGCAAAGAAAGAAGTGACCGCACTCGTGAACAGCAGATATTTTCAAAGTCCACTTCGGGTCGCATAGCGATGTTACACTGATCATGTCTTGTACAAGCAGTTACGGAACTTGAAAGTGTTCCATATCTCCCTCGTGGAATGGTAGAGTGCTTGTTTAATGATTAAAGGTCATTTGGTTTTTGGGCCTTCTTTAAGTTTCATTTTTTTTTTTTTTAAATTTCTTTGCGTGTAAATGAATTCAAATTATATTTATTCGTTACGTTTTTTATGGAATTAATTATTTTTTT
>JAJSOF020000029.1:38816650-38876650 GCA_025594305.2 Periplaneta americana
AATATATCCCAATGCCAACACATGGACTTTACTCTTTGCGACATTGCAAGAAGTGTTGGTCAGCACACTAATTCCATAATAGTCTTCATGTAAGCAATTATTTTTAAAATTCTTCTTTTTTTTTTTTGTAGAACTTGATCCATTGAAAAGTAGATTATTTTTTCATATCGTTGAATTCTTGCTTTAGAAATTGATTGCTTCGGATTGAAAAAAGTGAAAGGGATCGGTGTCATGTTTCATGGTTTCTGAGATGACATTACTTTTGTAACGAATTTCTGTATCTCCTTTGAAATATACTACGAAAGGATTTATTTATTTATTTATTTATTTATTTATTTATTTATTTATTTATTTATTTATTTAAATATACAGAATAAAGAATATAATTACAAATAAGAGAAATAGAAATAAAATAATACAATAAATATAAAAAAGGAGATGCAGTAGTATTAACAAAATTTGAGACCGAATGAGCAGCGCTCGTGTTCGGTCACAGTTCAGATATAATATTAATAGGCCTATAAGAGAATATAAAATAAATAAAGTAGGAAGTAAAATTAAAATTGTACTGTATTGTGGCTTGGCATATGTTCCAGTGCACACCTTGTATTGAATCTTGTATTACAAATGAATAATTTTCAGAAAAGTCTGCAATAACTATGTAATTTTCAGGTTGTACTTTCTTTGCATTCCGTCAAAAATAAAATATGGCTGACTTTTGAATGGATGATGATGATGCATCTTCTACATGAAAAAACTTAACATGCTAGGGAGCCTTTTACTTTGGAAACTTTTCACGGGGGTATCGTTTTGTTGTATCTTTCATTTCTGATAGGATTCTATTGACATCAAACTTTTGTTTTATTCTCAATATTACTGATTTCAGCACTGTATCCATAGAACTGGTTTAGAAGAAATACTGGGATAATCACTTTTTCTGTCGCACTTTCATTTGATTCATGTTTATTAATATCACAAGAACTACCAGCTTCATATAATTTCACCTGACCTATGCGGGAAATTGATTGATTTTACGGAACAAATCACATATTTGCACATTCAAAGACTCCTTTAAATTGAGCTTTATCAATAAGTCGCGACTTACGTCTTAGTGCACTTTTCTTTTTAAAAGCGTGATTAGGAAGGTAAATGGATTTAAACACTTGTTATATATTACGCGATCTTTACCATCACTTTCGTTGTATAGAAGTCACTTTTTCTCATGTCACTGCGCGAAATTCAAACCCAAACTGATTATTTTTCCCCAGGCCATCTGTTTACTGCCATAAAGTTTACTGCCTTACCCAGTCTTGCTATCATCAAGCACTTGGCTATATTACAGTATAAACTGTGAAGGGCCCTGAGCTGACAATAATAAAATAATTTTAGATAAGATATTTACTGTTCCTTAAGGTATTAATCATTTGATGATTAGTATGGTGACATCAGATGCAACGGAAATTTTCCGGGCAGCCTTCTAGCCTATGGCTGCAAGCAGTTCATTAGCTGGGCATCGCGAGCGCGTGCATGCCTCCGGAAAATAAACTGTTACAAATGTATGTAGGTGTGATCCCATATTTATAAATGCAGTAGTTTACAGATAATACATCAGCGAACAAGTCTATATTTTTCAGATTTTAACTTGGCTATTTAATATAGTAATTTTGTCTTTTGAAAAAGAAATTATTAAAAAATAGGCCAAATTTTAAATTTATTTGTAGATAGGCCTAAAGTAATAAAATGTGTTGTATTTCGTCTTTCAAATGCGCCAAACCGCAAATCTCAATTATATGTAGACACAAAGTTCCAAGCGAGTTTATGTAACAGTGCGCGCATAATTTGCGTAACTTCAAATATTCATAACTACACAAATAATTAATATTTGTGAAAATAAAAAACCGCGGGTCCTTATTTGATGTCTGAATTCATGAAAAAAATTCGACCATTTCGAGAAGGTCGTGTTTATTGCTGTGCGATTTGAAGTGGAATGACTCGTTTCTACTTCACAGAGTCATGGGACGGACCATAAACTGAGACGGTTAGAAGAGACGTCGCTATTTTCAGGATTCGTTTCAAATAGAAATGGATGACGGAAAATCGTGAAGGTCACTAAAGACATCGCGACTGCAGTGAAGACAGTGAAGAGTACTGGCACTGGGCCTCGGGATCGGCGTAGTACCCGGGCACTTTGTCGCTGCACGAGAAGCTGAGATTGTCAGGCACCTCGTTGCATCCGGGTAGTCCACTTTGTCGCCACTACCAGCGGTATCCTGCAACAAAAAGATTGCTATACTGTATTACTTCCATGAAGAGTAGCGACCTCTCTGTGAAGACAGAGAATGAGATAATTCCTGAATTTGCCTGTTTATCTAGTCAAAGAGTTTTTGTTACTTCAGAATTGTCAGCAATCAGTCAGCACTGTCGAGTGATTTCGTAAACTATTTGAGAATGCTTTTCATTTATGTTTCAAAAATACTCATAACGTTCGCGTAGATTTCGAAACATGTTTGCAAATGTAAGTTGTTGCAAGTGGCGAAAAAACTCTACGATTTTTCCTGTGATTACACAATTGTTATAGGCGGATTCTGTCAAAAAATGGATGATGTAAAGTCAGGTTAATTACGTAGAGTAACCTGGAAAATCTGTTCCACGGGAAATTGTACATTAACCAAAATATTCCCGGAGAAAATTGAGTCAATTTCTGGCAGTGTGATGAAACTTATCAACTTGTAACAAAATCGCGTTTCTCGGTGGAGAGCGGGGAAACTTATCCATACCAACTCATCTGAAACTTGTTTCAACTAGCGCCATTGCGCGTCCTAGCACGTTTGAACGGAAATAATACTCCACAATAAACATCTTTTCCTCAGTTGTGAGAACCATTTTAGCAAATCTTCACTATAATCTATCAACAATACAACAATGAGTTCAGATAAACAAACTTCACCATGGATACGATACGTACATGCGCAGTATCAGTACGAGAATTTCAGTAGTTTGTTTTGGCGCATACTGTACATGCACAGATTAAATCCAATATATATATAGAAATAATTAAAATGATTCTGAATTAATAACTCTTAATAAAAGAATAATTGTATTCCAATGGATACCATCCCATTGTGGAATCCTGGAAAATGAGAATGCAGAGGGGGCAGCACTGTTACTTACAGACCTGTTACTAAATCTATGTATTACTCTGTGAAAAGATTTATTAAATCTACATACCTAGACTTCAACATACAAAAACTTGATAACATAATCTCAAGGGAAAAATTGAACTCTCTGCATCATAATCCACAATTAATTCCCTGATTTATACGCAAATCGTCTGTAAGATGCATTTAAATTGGCAACAGGTCATGACTGTTTGGCCAACACCTGCATAGAATTGAATATATCAGGCCCCTAACTGCCCATTATGCAATTCAAACCAAGAAATGGATTCGAACACCTCAAAATCTGTGCTGCAGTGGCTGACCATGACGATATCTTTGAAAATATTGGAGTGCAAGAGGTCAAATGACTTTATTGTCAAACGCCTGGCATTAGAAAACAAATATATATTCTGAATGTATCGGCACGCGCTTCCAGTTCATCTGAGTAACTTAGGCTCGTAATGAGATTTGGGATTGCGTCATCAATTTTTTTGAACCTAGTTTCGACCACGTGAAAGTGGCCATCACCGGATACAGCGGAGTTGTAGCACCGGATGAGGTAGCAAACAAATCCAATGTCATCACTTCCGGAACATTTCATTGTTCGAATTTTTGTGCATGACACTAATGTATTCATGTTTTATATGAGGTGGGACCGTGAACCGAACCTCCTTCCGCGATGATGTGGCGCACCAGTTGTATGGGATTGAGCTAACCTGCAACATGACCGCTGCGATTTTGTTTCTTATTCCTAGGACAGTAAAATAAGTAGATTTCAGTTATATGATTATGTCTCGTGACCAGAATATTGTACGAAATGGAAATATAAAATTGGAGATTTTTCCTTTGAAGAGGTGGAACAATTCAAATGCCTGGGAGCAACAGTAACAAATATAAATGATACTCGGGAGGAAATTAAACACAGAATAAATATGGGAAAAGCCTGTTATTATTCGGTTGAGAGGCTTTATCATCCAGTCTGCTGTCAAAAACCTGAAAGTTAGAATTGATAAAACAGTTATATTACCGGTTGTTCTTTATGGTTGTGAAACTTGGACTCTCGCTTTGAGAGAGGAACAGAGATTAAGGGTGTTTGAGAATAAGGTTCTTAGGAAAAATATTTGGGGCTAAGAGGGATGAAGTTACAGGAGAATCGAACAAGTTACACAACACAGAACTACACGCATTGCATTCTTCACCTGACATAATTAGGAAACATTAAATCCAGACGTTTGAGATGGGCAGGGCATGTAGTACATATGAGCGAATCAAGAAATGCATAGGCTATAGAGTATTAGCTGGGAGGCCGAGACGTGGGTGGGAGGATACTATTAAAATGGATTTGAGGGAGGTGGGATATGATGATAGAGACTGGATTAATCTTGCACAGGATAGGGACCGATGGCGGGCTTATGTGAGGGCGGCAATGAACCTCCGGGTTCCTTAAACACCATAAATAAGTAAGTAAGTATATATGTATATAAGGTAAGTCTCCTAAGTTCGCCACCTTAAGCAAATTTATTTTTAAATTGATGAAGTCATATTTCCAAAGTAGGCCTATAACAATTGAGTTGCAGTATTGATACTAAAGAACATCTGAAATAAAAATTTCGTAAAGAATTTCGTACAAAAACAAAAGAGACAGGGGATGTAACTGGCGAAGTTAAGACTCATATGTTCCCGAAGTTCGGCACTGGTCTGCCTGTTGTAAATTCAAATAATATTTCGTCTTCGGCTAAATTTTCGGAGATTCATTCCCACGCTTCCTTTGACCCCGCTCTTACGTTCTTTTTTTTTTACTTTACTATTTAACGATGCTGTATAAACTACTGAATTATTTAGCGTCGATGGAATTGATGATAGTGAGATGGTATTTAGCAAAATAAGGCCGAGGATTCGCCATAGATTACCTGACATTCACCTTACGTTTCGAAAAGCCTCTGAGAAAATCCAACTAGGTAATCAACCCAAGCGGGAATCGAATCCACGCCCGAGCGCAACTCCGGATCAGCAAGCAAACGTGCTTCTGCCTGAGCCACGCAGATGGCTTCGTACGTTACTTCAACCCCTGACTTTGGCATAGCCAATTTTTATAGGAAAATCATTCTCAGCAATGTAGGCCTAATTTCACTAAGAACCAGCGTTCAAGAACTTTTTTCTTAAAATACCAAAAATGATGATCAGGGCCGGATATTTATGGACATTGCAAAAACCACGGTATAATATAGCCTATAAACAATAGATTTTTATTAATCTTTACGAATTAAGTGATTCTGATTAATAATATGTGGATAAAACAATCACGACAAATCGCGAAATAGAGTTCTAATAGCGAAATATGAACACATTCGCGAATTATTACTATTGCGTCGTTTTATAGCGAATTTCATATTCTGAGTTTTTTTTTTCGGATTTTTTTTTTCAATTTGAATTTATTATACAGTAGAATTTCAAATTTCCGGATCGCCAATTATCCGGATCACGTTTCAGGACAGTTTGAAATTTTTATTCAAAGAAAGTTGTATATGTTGAGGTCTTTTATTTCGTGTACTATACTACTATACATAGTAAAGTTCTATTCTATATGGAATATGAAGAGTTCTTATAATTTTAATCCATTAAAAATTGTATTTTGTTTGAATATGTGTGACTTATGAACTGTAGGCCTACAGTCATTTTGCACTTTTAATACATGCAGTAGCTTACTACTGTTGTTTCTAGACTCTTTTCATTTCCGACCCAATTCGGATTCCTGCATATCCGAATCATACTACCCCCTATTAGTCCGGATAATTGGAGTTCTACTGTATATCCAAGTAGGCTACATTAAATGGTAGTCCAGGTGTTCTGACCACATTAGTGAACTCAAAAGACGGAGAATTCAACATTTCACTAATAATTTGGAAGTGTTAATTTGAGGGCTGCAAGTTTTTTTTTTTTTTTTTTTTTTTAATGAATGTGTGTTAAATACAGTCTCAATCCAACAAATATTGTCTATTGGCCTTACCGCACCTTATCAGAATCCAACGAACCTTTAGTGTTATTTGGAAAGTAATATTCATACTGAGTTAATACTCCAATTCAAAATAATTATATTTTCCAGAATTTCCATTAATCTCCGCCAAGAGTACAAATCAGTCTCCAACAATCTCCGCCGACACCAATATTAAAAAAAAAAAAAAACAAATGATAAAATTAATCGTCCACACCTGTGGAGTAACGGTCAGCGCGTCTGGCTGCGAAACCAGGTGGCCCGGGTTCGAATCCCGGTCGGGGCAAGTTACCTGGTTGAGGTTTTTTTCCGGGGTTTTCCCTCAACGCAATACGAACAAATGCTGGGTAACTTTCGGTGCTGGACCCCGGACTCATTTCACCGGCATTATCACCTTCATATCATTCAGACGATAAATAACCTAGAAGTTGATACAGCGTCGTAAAATAGCCCAATAAAATAAAAAAATAAAATTAATCTCCATAAATACCTGCCCCTGATAGTGGTGGTGGTGGTAGTGGTGGTGGTGGTGATTATGAGATTTAAACCAATTTCTGTAAATATGTTGTCTTCTGTTTTGTAGGCGGAGACCTGATTTGTTGACATCACATCTAGGAAGTCTCGCCATGTGTTTTTCTGCTAGGACTCGTCAACCATTGGGGTCGAAGCTGGCACGCTACCGGGTCATAATACACCAGTAGCCTCATGATAATTAAGAGAGAATTGAAGGCATGACATTTGCTCTGTACGGACATTTTGTTTTTGCAACGAAATGGTTCTGAGAGGGTTTCGCTCGGGGGACAAATTTCACAATACTCGCCGCAGATCTCGATGCTCTACTGTTTTACTTTCTATTCATCAAACATCCGCTCAAATGTCAATCGACAATGCATCACATGGACATAATTTTTTGATTGGAACGAAGATATTTTCACGAAATCCATCACGGTGACTCAGTGTGGGCGAGCTGGGCTTAGAACCCAGACAGCCCGGGTTCAAATCTCACTCTAGTCTTATCTAAGTTCTGTTGGACAAGCCTGTGGTCCAGATAACACAGGAATTTTCTCCGGGTGCCAGGAGAGACCAGAAATGTCAAATGATAACCAGGGGCCTGTTTCACGATGTTTACAATTTTTGTAAATTGTAAACTTTGTTTGTAAATTGTGAACTTCTGTTTCACAATCTTTGTTTGTAATGTTGAATTTTACAAAGGAAATCAAATCTTTACAAATTAAATTTTCGCACTTTACAAGTAGCCTATTCTGTTTCCCAATGAAGAATAATTTTACAAACGTATAAACTTTACTTGTAAAGTTTGCACATTTTCTACGATAGCTCTGAGATGTGTAAAGTTTGATATTGCAACAAATTGTGAATAAATACAATAAAGATATATTTATTAAATTAATTTTTGAGTAACTGGATAATATTAAGAATTAAACTAAAGCAGTTTTTATGTTATTAAGTAGTTCTAATGACTCAGACGAAGATATTAAATTTAGGCTAATCAAACAAAGACGTAAGTAACGTAAAATTTTCCGGTCAAGAATTAATAATACGTTCGTATACTAGATGTAAGTTCCGTGCGTTAGCAGATAAGAACGGAATTTCTAAGATATCAGTGTGCAAAAGTACCCACAGAGCAGTTGATGTAGTTAAAAGAATTAAATTGAGGCAGGTTTTGATCACCAAAATGTTATTTACTGTAGCACAGAATTTTTATGCCCTCTGATCACTAATGTTTGTGAGGTTATGGATGCAACATTAATAAATACTGATGGATCAACACAAAAATGAACTTGATTTTGTGGTTAGACATTGTAATTATTTTATCAATTGCATATTTGTACGTGGACCAAATCTGTTATTTACTTATTTGACTGAATCTAGCGCTAACTTTGGTCATTTAAGTAATAGATGTATTGGTATACTCGACCAATCACATCACACGAAACTCCGTTGTCGCCAATATATAAAAATCTAAATACTTTTAATTTTTTTAACAATACTTTATATTTTCTGTTGGTGAAATATGAATCAGCAAGCTTAGAATAATATATTTTAATACAAAATATAAACATATGTATCGATAGTGGTAAAAATACAGCGACTTTAGCTCTGCTCCTTAGCGATTTTTGTAAACTGTCGTTGGCGATATTGTATAGGCCTAAACAATAATGCTTATTTGTAAATTTCTTTACCTGATTTTGTAAAGTTCGTCAAACTTTGCAAATTAATAAGATAGCATTGTGAAACACAGTTTACAAGCATTTGTAATTTTTTACTTGTTATTTGTAAATTGTTAATTTGTCATTTTTAAGGATTGTGAAACGGGCCCCCGGTGGCATTGTATAAAAAAAGTATAAAAGAACCGTTTGTGAATAAAGGTATTTGGAATCAATAATCTACATCGTTTTATTAATTATTATTGTAGTCAAGACATGTGAGCTCGCAATATGGCGTATTCAACCATTAAAACAATGTCAAATCGCTCAAATCTACCCATATACGCAGTATGTAGGGTCTGTGCCTATCGATCTTATATACAGAGGTGTGAAAATTATTAGAATAATCTTAATTTTAAAGGTTTTTTAATAGTTCCTTCACAAATATTAATTGAATTGATGAATATTGGTATATATTACTGTACTGATGTAGAATATATTTACTACTAACAATGCCGGAAAGCATTGTTGTACAGCTGTCCAAAAAAAAAGTGGCCGCACTCGTGAACAGCGAATATTTTCAAAGTCCACTTCGGGTCGCGGCGATGTTACACGATGCATGTGCTTGTACAAGCAGTTCCGGAACTATGAAAGTGTTCCATATCTGCACCTCGCAGACCAGCGATAGAGTGCTTGTTTAATAATTCAAAGGTTCTGGGTTCGGGCCTTCTTCAAGTTTTCATTTTATTTTTTAATCGTTCTTTAGCGATGTAAATGATATTCAAATTATCATTTATATCCAGTTATCGTTCTTGATGGATATCACGTTATTTATATTTTGTTATCGTTCTTTAGAGATATGAATAAAGTTCAAGTCATCATTTGTATTCTGTTATCGTTTTATAACGATATGAATAATAATAATTATTATTGTGTCTCCAATGGGGGTTAGCCCTATTTTACATATGTATGTTAGGGCTATAGTTTCATACACAAAAAAGATACGCATAAAGAGAAATAGAAAAGAAAATTAAATTAGCTTACGCGATGTAAACAAAACATAAACAAACGTAAATTAGGCATTGCGATTGCAAAACAAATATCAGTTATCAATTTGAAACATACAAAAACATTAACAACACACATACGTAACACTTCTATAACACAAATATGCAGATTTCCGTACCATACATCATAAATTAATATACAATAGTCACACAAACACAATCAAACTATAATTACGACATTGCGACGACATCAAGCATCCCATAACTGACTCACATACATAACAAATCAAGCATCCGTTGCAACACATACACTTCCACATAGTAACCACACTTTTAAAAGTTACAAATTTGGCTCCAAGAAGAATAAATAGGACACTGTTACTAATTACTATTCTTCTACAATTTCTTCAAAAAAATCTGTAATAAATCTGTGAAATTCCTGATATGAATAATATTCACGTTTTTTATATTGTTATCGTTCTTTAGCGATATAAATAATATTCAAGTTATCATTTATATTGTTTTCCTTCATTAGCATTATAAAATAATATTCAAGTTATTTATATTGTTATTGTTCTTTCGCAATATAAATAATCTGTATTTTATGTAAGTAATTATTATAACACAAATAAACATCTTTCTTTGTAAAATAGGCTATTTTATTTAGATAATTAAATACGTATTATATATCATCTTATATTAATTAAACAAACCTATATTTATAATTTTTATTGTGTTATCGTTCTTTAGTGATACTGTATAAATAATATTCAAGTTATTTATATTGTAATCGTTCTTTAGCGATATAAATAACATAAATTTAATATTAGGTTTGGAAAAATCCAGTTACATAATACTGCTATTAGTTTTTCTTTTGTATTATTACATTATACTATCTTGAACCACAATAAAATGAAAAGGAGTAACGAGGAATTGAACCTGAGACGTTGACATCTAAATTCCGACGTTCGTCCGCTGAGCTACGAGGGCAAAAGTGTGGAAACACTTTCGGAAAACTTGGCCCAATCACACTCTAAGATTTTCTGATGATTCGTAGAAGCTAGTCCAGGATGCGGGGGGCAAAGGCTAATTGAGATTTCCCGATTTCTGATAGGGTCAAACATCCTGATAGAATTAATGTTTAACCCTTGCCGTGACTTTCGGTGAAGTCCGGAGGGCCCAATTAGTCAAATCCACTCTCCTCATCTCCACGCTTGGGCCCCTGGAATTTAATAAGATGCGAAAGAGATAGTGGTGTGCGGAAAGCAACGGGATGTTACCGCATTTAGGCCTATCCTTCCCAAGAAAAACTGCAAACATGAGCAAAGGAAGCTTTTAATAGAAGAAGAAGGATCTTCTGCCGACCTCTGGAAAAAGAACTAAGGAAGAGACTAGTGAAGTGCTTTGTGTGGAGTGTGGCATTGTATGGGGAAGGAACATGGACATTACGACGAAATGAAGAGAAACGAATTGAAGCATTTGAAATGTGGATGTGGAGAAGAACGGTGCGTGTGAAGTGGACAGATAGAATAAGAAATAAAATTGTGTTTGAAAAAGTGAGTGAAGAAAGAATGATGCTGAAACTGATTAGAAAGATAAAAAGTAATTGGTTGGGTCTCTGGTTGAAAAGAATAATAGACGACATTAGGATATGTGGATCATATGCGGAGACTAAGAGGAAGGCAGAAAATAGGAAAGATTGGAGATTGCTGGGTTTGCAATGAAAGACCTGCCCATGGACAGAACACTTATGTATGTATGTTCAGAATGCCTGGAATATCGTGTCTAAAAACAGTCGCTATTTGCAAAGACTAGTCAATTCCATGCCCACTGACTGCAAGATGATCGAGATAAGAGGAAGATAGACTAAATATTGAATTGTGGCTTTTTGTTTTGTTTTTTGAACGCTTAATTGTTTGAATGTTTTAAGGCCGACGCCAGTAAATTTGTTTTGTTCATGCCACGAAAGATATTTTTATTGAGAATAAAATCTTTTTTCTTTCCATTTGCAGCCACAATATCATAATGATAAAGTCATGGCATAATATATTAATGAACCTGATGTTAATTACTAAAATAATCGTAAAAGAGAAAGGAGCCATTATGTATAGTTTGTGTCTCTCAAAAACAGAACAAAAAAGAACATAAAAAGCACGAGGTTGTAGTCGAACGCAGGACCTCATGAATAAGAGGCCTGAACGCTACCATTACGCTATCGAATCACAGAGGGAATACTTCAATTATAAATGTAGATATCAGGCAACGTGGTCCAACAACATGTAACATCGCCTGTCTCCGAATTGTAGCGAAGATACCCGAAGGGAACTTTGTTTCAGGAGAGCGGCCACTTTTTCTTTTGACAGCTGTACATTGGTATTTTTCTTATTTTACAATTGTTATGGGAATTCAGAAATTATTATATTATGTTGGCGGAATTGGAAACATAAAAAATTATATGCACAAACAGATGTATACGTTCATTTGAACCTTCACAACAATGTAAACGCAAAGAACAATTTGTTTAAAGCATTTCTTAATTAATTTTTTATGTTTCCAATTCCGCCAACATAATATAATAATTTCTGAATTCCCATAACAATTGTAAAATAAGAAAAATACCAATGTACAACAATGCTTTCCGGCATTGTTAGTAGTAAATATATCCTACATCAGTATAGTAATATTATGTACCGATATTCATCAATTCAATGAATATTTGTGAAGGAACTATTAAAAAACCTTTAAAATTAAGATTATTCTAATAATTTTCACACCTCTGTACCTACAAACATTTATCCTAATAAAACGAAAGATAAATGTTGAGACATTAATCAAACAAGCACTTTTCTGGGAGAGGCTTCTGTGATGCTAATTAGAATCGTAATTGACCTCCCAAGGCTTTATTACGACACGCGTGGTATTTGTCACTCAGTTCGCTTCCTGTTTCCAGGAGTGAGCGACGACACCTGCTCCATGAATCATCGGCAGCGCTTCCTCCTATCTTCCCACATCTAATTAATTATTGCTATCTGTTTCATACTCTTTGCCCTTTTTTTTTCTTTCCTGTTCCTTCCAGTCTCTTTGTTATCTTCCTTTCTTCCTCTTATTTTCTCTGCTTTTCCTTATGTTTCTCTTATTTTATCCTTCTACTTATTGTCAAAATAAATATTAAAATAAATATTCTAACGAAGATTGTTAGCGCACTGTTACACGTTAATGGATATATTAAGTCGATTTTGATACAAAGTGAAAGCATTCACTTAGAACATATTATTAGCCTATTATTATTATTATTATTATTATCATCATCATCATTATTAGGCTAATCTCTTAATCTGATTCCGACAAGATTTACTCGAGTTGTCACACATGTTTTTCTGTGTCAGAAGATTGGAGATCATGGTCACCTCTGTTTATGGTAGGAAAAAGTGAAATTTCACCTTAGCTCCGACGGCAGTTTCTAAATTTATTGAAGTCGTGACTCTTTTCTTTGCCTTTCACGGTCGTGTGAACTATGGATTGTCTGTATGTACACAGAACCAACTTCTATATAGGATGATTGAAAGTAAATCTCCAGTCAGTTGTTAGTTTTTGGGGAAAAAAGAAAAGAACTGCTTTCGATGGCAAGTTCGTCCCTGTATTAATGATGGACAAAATCACGGAGGGCAGGTTTCCACCGCGCATTCATAGCACCATTGCTCCATCACCGCCCTATCATTGTCTCATAGCTCTGAATACGTTTTATTTTATAGAGGAAATAAGTATTTGCATATTGTTCGACTCAAGAAAATCCCCTGAGATTTCTACTGAACAAAAAAGAACCTTGAAGCAGCTTTCTTCGAATACTCTAGCTTCCCTGTCATTCCACTTCTTATTCACCCATGATTGCTGCTTACCACAATATTATCGACCTATCGCATCTGGTACTGGTATGATATGATCCTATGATACGTGATATCGTCACCTGAATGCAAGAACCGGGTAACTTGATTTTTCATATTTTGTGACATTGCCTATTTACTTATTTCTTGCACTAGGGAATATGTCTCGTTTTCTTTTACCTATTTGTTATATTGGAAAATAGATGTCGCTGGTATCGTTCGATCAGTTACCTAGTTCTTGCATTACATTTTGTGCGATTTTTGCTATGCTATAAAAGAGGTAACTAAAAAACGCAAATTTCGAGTTACCTAGTTCTTGCATTCACGTGATGATATGATATGATATGATATGATATGATATGATATGATATGATATGATATGATATGATATACTGTATATATGATATGATATATGATATGATATACTGTATATATGATATGATATGATATGATATACTGTATATATGATATGATATGATATGATATGATATACTGTATATATGATATGATATGATATGATATGATATGATATGATATGATATGATATGATATGATATGATATGATATGATATGATATGATATGATATGATATGATATGATATGATATACTGTATATATATGATATGATATGATATGATATGATATGATATGATATGATATGATATGATATACTGTATATATGATATGATATGATATGATATGATATGATATGATATGATATGATATGATATGATATGATATGATATGATATGATATGATATGATATACTGTATATATGATATGATATGATATGATATGATATGATATGATATGATATGATATGATATGATATACTGTATATATGATATGATATGATATGATATGATATGATATGATATGATATGATATGATATGATATGATATGATATACTGTATATATATATGATATGATATGATATATCTATTCCATCAGCTTACATCGGTAGTGATGGCCCTTCAGTGCTATCACTCCCTTGGATACATATTCTGCTTTCGCTTTTTGAAACATCCGGCTATTACATATAAATGACCCTGATCACTTTTCTATCACGTTTCTTACCTCTGTTTCCCTCCATTCTTTTTCTACTTACCCCTTCCTTTCCCAGTTATCTATCTTATTCTTACTAATTCCATTTAACTAAATAATCACTTCTCTCATTTTCTTATAAATTGTTCCCAATATTGTTTACATTAAGTTGAACTCTTCCATAGTTGTCAACATATTTATTCACTTGAATCACTAACGTTCACTGACCACTTATGGTACTGGTATGTGATACGTCCAATTTCGCTCTTAGCCTTCAGAATTCTCTTATATTCTTTCAGACACAACTGTGAAAATTGGAGTGAGAAAAGTGGCCAGCAGACTTGGAGTTCACATAGACACTTCCTCTCAGCCCAAATTCCCTTGCAAGAACTCGCGATCTCGTACCATTTGTTTGTCCTCCCATTTCTCCTTCTAAGTCATTGTCATTGGTATAGGTCAGCCATTTTCAACTGGTGTGCCGTGAATGATCCGCTGGTGCGCTGCGAGTAAGTGAAAATAGTAAAGGTTGTCATAGCAAAAAGTGGAAAAGTAAAAGTTTAAAGAGTTGTAAAAAAAAAAAAAACCGAGTCCACAAGAGTCAACTTTCAGGAACGCGGCATAGGACAACATTCAGTAAATACAGTAGAGATGTGCGAGCGGCGGAGAAGAGATACTAACGCGCATGTACGGTTGTAAGGAGTAAAACATTATCGTACCAACCTTAAAAGACGTATTTTACTTGTCTTCATGAAAAAAATCTTCCATTAAATACTTCGGCAAAACATGAAATAATATTGTATATTTTCATAAGTAGTTCCTAAATAACAAATCAAGAAAACTTGTATAAGCCTAATATCATAATTATCTATAGTAATCTCAAACCTCGAGTAACATTTTTAGGACTATTTCGTTAATAAAATGAAAGTGTAACTATATATCCCTAAAATTCGCTCATAAAATGTTAATAACTCTATAAGTTATGAATATTTAACCTATTCAGACATTGTGAAGTCCAAATAGATGAATAACGATTACTGCAATAAAGAAACTGAATGTTATTCAATAATGCCAATTTAAAAAAACGAAATACAGGTTTAAAAATGTGAATTACATGTACTGCGCTTTTCTCTTGTTATTATAACAGAAATACGTTTTCATTATCTGCTGAAATCATAATTTAATTTAAACATTTTATAGTACTGTATAATTACAAATAACCTGATTATTACATTAATTAAATGAACAATTGTTATGAAGGAGTGTCATTTTCTTTAGATATAATGGACATGGAATAAACTGGAAGATGAAGATGTAGATGTGAAAGTAAATACACATTTCGCACATATTCCAACCAATTGTTCATATATTAGCTCATGCGATAAGTATAACATTGTAAACTAATTTCATAATAATGGTCCATGGGCGTGAATTTGAACTGCCACTGGGGGAGACCCTGGTGTACCAGCATCATGCGGAAGTACTGCGTGAAGTCTGCAGCCAGGTAGTGCCACTCGAAACTTCTGTCCAGCAGCCAGATCTTGGGGTCCTCTAGTTTTAGATCGGATTCGCACTCGCACATTATTTAGTATAATGGATTCATGCTCACTGATTTACGTGGAAACATTTGGCAACACTGACTAAACAAAAGAACGACCATGCGATAAATTGATAGTGATAAATCGAACTGCAGAAATTATTGCTATGTATGACTATGATTGGTTGGAATTCAAAATTTCATCACACTTCATTGGCAGAAAATGGAATGACGTCATATAAACGAAAAAATATTCTATAATACGACGAGTCCTAATAGTTTTCCGATAATTTAATTGAGCTTAACGAATGTTTGTTGTCAAGATAATTATTTCGAGACCGGAGATCGAGAAATAATTATCTAATGAGTAAATATGAGTTTAAAAAGCGAAATCAGGAATTGTATTCGGCAAGATAATCTCTATGCGAACAACTGCAATTCTGAACAACTGAACATTAATATATCATTCTTAAGGAATTTAAAATATATCGGTTTGCTTTATTGCCGTGATAACAGGATTATGTTAATTTTCATACAAATTCTTATGCACAAATATTTTGAGCCTAATTTTTTAATGATTTGTTAGGTTTTTATGGTGAATTTCTCCAGAAATAAACTTCTGGGTATTCCATCGTGTCCTGGAATTTAACACTGCAAACGTTTTTACGTACAAGTTGCATACTCAGGGCAAATAGGAACGGCCTGAAGTATCACCTACTTTCTTGTGCCCATTATGCTTATCTATTTCAAACTCTCGATCTGCTCTAATGATGGAATCTGTATGTAGTTCCGAAACGTTAATGATATGTTCCAAGGCACGGTGGAATACCTAAACGTCTACTGCTGGACCCAAAATTGTTTTTTAAAGATGTATAATTATGCAAAATAAAAGGCCTAATTAATACAGGGTGTTTCAAAAATACGGGGCATAATTTCAGGTATGTATTTCCCACATGTAGACAATCAAAATAGTTCATTACAACATGTGTCCGGAAAAGCTTCATTTCCGAGTTATGGCCTTCACAACATTGAAATTCACCGGAACGTTTTTCTTTCCGCAGGTCGTTGTCATTACAGAAGATGTTCAAAATGTCCACCTACTGCTTGAATACAGACCTCTCATTGACCTGCGATGTCTCATTGACCTGCGAACACGATCCCAAACTCCAGGAGTAATCTGCTGTACACGTTGCAAATGATAAGGATACAATTGATACTCTTTCAGCAGTCTCCAGACAGTCGTATGAGGAACATTGACTTGCAACGCTACCCTTCGTGTGCTGATAGAACGAGTCATGTTCACAGCCTCCAGAATCTCCTCCTGTACTTCTGGAGTTGTAGATCTTGGTCGTCCCCTTCCCAAACCAGGAGAGTTAAATTTTCCATACTCGCACAGACGGTAATGGAGACGTACAAATGTCTTCCGATCTGGAAATTGTCGCTGTGGGTACCTCTCCTGGTACAAACGACGAGCCAGCGCCTTACCGTACATGAAGTGTATCTCTGCCAGCTCTTGATTTGAATACATGTCGCACAGTCTAACGCCTACACAACACTGAATGTAACCTTCGCCTCGGAATGAACTGTCAGAGTGCCCTCTTAATGTCTCCTTTGACGGAAACGACATGCGGAAAGAAAAACGTTCCGGTGAATTTCAATGTTGTGAAGGCCATAACTCGGAAATAAAGCATTTCCGGACACATGTTGTAATGAACTATTTTGATTGTCTACATGTGGGAAATACATACCTGAAATTATGCCCCGTATTTTTAAACACCCTGTATAATAGAAACAATTGAAGTTTCGAGACGCATTGCTTATTCCAAATTTTTTTAACTTTATTTAATGTACAAAATAAATTTAAAAAATCGTTAGACTGGTTTGAAGTGCATCGCCATTTTTTTAAATAAAGGCTCTTTACTGTTTTATAACTTTTGAGGAGGTGGAAAAATTCAAATATCTTGGAGCAACAGTAACAAAAATATAAATGACACTCGGGAGGAGCTTGTCATCCAATCTGCTCCAGGGTTGCAGTCCCAAACTTTGCAGTGCCGGAGCTCTTTATGTTTTTTTAACCTATGGGGAAGGTGGAAGGTTTGGATGCAAAAAAAATAAGACAAAGAAATAAATGCCATAAAGTAAGACTGCCAGGATAATGCAAGGCAACACCAATCAATACCTACTCCATTAATTAGCTTCTGAAGCTCAAGTAAACCGAAATGGTCACTGTAAGGGTGATTATTCTGCGCAATGTAGACTTAATAAGTTGATATAAATTTCGCTTTTGTTGCTTCACGGTGGGCTGCACTCGTTTATTCGCCATTTTCAATTGATTGGTTTTCAGACGTATCAATAATTTGTGTGCTATATTATGAGCATTAGATTTCTTGTGTTCAATATTTTTTTTCGTAGTGGCTTAAGTTGATCTGATCTGATCTGTCCGATCCGTAGTAATTTACTGAAAATGAGCACCATTCATTAGATACAGAAATACACTCTTTTTTTTTAACACACCTAATGTAGTTACTTCATGACACACTTTACAGCCTAGCTTACAATCGATCCACGGATAATCTTTTTTTTTTCTTGACCACATTTTCTTCATTCCCATACATTCGGCCACTCACTTTGCAGGCCGACTTTTTGGCTTTTACTATTTTACTATTTTGAACATTATGATGTTGAATATTCTTCGCAGTCATACTGGAACTGTATCTTCTATAACAGTATCTCTGGTTGAATTACTAGCTTCATCAAATAGAAGCGATGGGCTTGAGATTTCAACAATATCAGGAGAGGAAGCTTTTGTAACTCCACTAGTAACAGCAATGGCACGAGAAAAGAAAGAAGTTACTGGTTTTTGTCTATATTTATTTTGTTCCATATTTACTGAAGGGCAATACATAAAAAGCAAAAGTTTCAAGCAGTCTTTTAGTCACGTTATAGGCAGTAAATTAAATGTTTAAAAATTTACTTCGTAAAATAACTGGGAAACAAACACAACACCATAGACAATCTCCTGTATCGTACAAAGACTCGAAAAATAACGAAATATGATACGAAACGAAAGTGAATTAAGAATGTGATCGTTTCGCGCAGGCGTACTAAAGTTTAGTTTGGTGGTTGTTCTGTCACTGATTCTTCCCCCATTTCTCAACACACACCCCGTCTACGCTCCTAGTGGTCTCGGAACCCTCTACTTTCGAACTTGTTCCGATTTTCTAAAGGAAACACAGAAAATATAATCGCTAAATATTCTGACATTAATTAAGATATCGTTAGCTGGGAAAGTATTGTGATGTCAAAATAGATTTTAAAATTTCAAATCGGTGCCGGAGCTCCGCTCCACCTCCACTACATCCTTGGTCTGCTCTCAAAAAGGCTGAAAGTTAGAATTTATAAAAAACGTTATATTATCGGTTGTTCTGAATGGTTGTGAAACTTGGACTCTCACTTTGAGAGAGGAACAGAGGTTAAGAGTGTCTGAGAATAAGGTGCTTAGGAAAATATTTGGGGCTAAGAGGGATGAAGTAACAGGAGAATGGAGAAAGTTACACAACGCAGAAATGCACGCATTGTATTCTTCACCTGACATAATTAGGGACATTAAATCCAGACGTTTGAGATGGTCATGGCATATAGCACGTATGGGCGAATCCTTGATATGATTTCCTATTTAGAAGCAGATATTTCTGGCATGGCGTCATTCTGACGGGAAGTAAAGATGAGAATCTCTTAATTTCTCAGTGAAGTTCATTGTCTGCATGTTTCTGAGATCCTTGGCAAGCAAACGAGTCTGTTCCGCCGTCTGTGGGTCACGGTGACAGCTGAAAGTGAAATATGAACCAGTCGCCATAGCTTTTGCGAAAGTGAGGCTTTGCACATCTACCACCAAGTTCAGGGGTAAGAAAAGACGTTCGATGGACCGCATTCGGCTCGCGACGCCGCAGGACATTTCATTCTCCTTCATATGCATCACTTTTACTTTCTCCGCATTCATCGTTATCGACCACTTCATTAATCATGTACTTCAAATTTTTCTCCATCGTCATCAGTAGAGCCCGGATGTTTAGGCATTTATAACAGTTAAAATAGGCAGGTAAAAAAGGCAATAAAAGAGTAAAAAAGCCACAATAATATCTGAAAAAGGCATAATGGAATGCCTTGAATGGAATTCTCTACCTCAGAAGATTAGGGGCTGCCAGACAATAATCACTTTCAAGAAAAGGCTAAACGATTTCTTACGGGCGCAGTCAAATTGAAGTTATATTGTGATCGAGTTTAATAATTTAATTTAATTTAGGTATGACTATCATTATTATTATTATTATTATTATTATTATTATTATTATTATTATTATTACTATTATTATTACATAATTATTTTATTGGTGTTGTGAAGATGAAAAGAATTGTCATTGTATTATACTGTATTAATTATGTATTATATTGTCTTGTATTGCTTTGAATTGTATTGTATTGTATTAATTATGTTATATTCATAGCATTGTAGTAATTTTCTATCATACTGGTTGAGTGGAAGAGAAGGCCGAATGGCCTTAACTCTGCCAATTAAAATAAACCATTATTATTATTATTATTATTATTATTATTATTATTATTATTATTATTATTATTATATATTTTAGCAATATATTTAAATTATATAAAAATAACTCACATATTTACTTCGTAGGTGACACATGTTGACTTATAAAATACTTTTTTTCGTGATTAACCGTCTTTTCATAAACCTTACATAACAAAATTGTTCCATCGGTTGAAAACACATGTACACCAAATTCACTAACGTAAGTATGAAGTTTACTTTTCAATAGTTTACTGAATTTAGGTATTCTAGCTGACCGATCTTATACTTCTGTCACCTGGCAATAACTGACTGTTCCTCACTCAAATTTATTTCTTCTACAATAATAAACACGTGTAGCACAAAATTGTAACAGTAAGATTTGAAAATATGAAAGCAAACAATTGGAAATGCTACGTGACAATTTCTATGAGAACGAGCTTAATATTTAATATTATAAAGCTGATTGTTGGTATCGTGAAGTCATGACAATATTATGCAAATCAAGCTTTCAGGTATAACTCCCTGTAAAGTTCGTTAACAGAAAACCAAAATTTAAGTCACACAGAGTTAGTGTGCACTCAACGTTGGTTGCTTGACGGTTGTCAGCCCATTTTGAGGTCTGTGGATATAAAGGGAAAAATTGGATCGGCGTTTGGTAGAGTTCCCGGGTAGCTCAGTTGGTAGAGCGTTGGTACGTTAAACCAAAGGTCCCGGGTTCGATACCTGCCCCCCGGAACAATTTTTCCCTTGAAATTATTCATGATAATATTATATTTGTAACTGTGGATTGTTGATCATTATTCATATTACACCAATAGTATTAAAGCACGATTATTAGCAGATTAAGCACCGAAATAAATTACTTTTATTTACTATTGTTAGTGAAGTTAGTCATTGTTTCAGATATTTAAATTTCATACACATTACATTACAATTAATTAGAAAATTGCAACTAAACAAGAAATACTGCTTTAAAATGACAAAAAAGTCATTTATTAGTAAGAAACACTTTAAAAAGGCAAAATAGGCAAAATAAAAATTGGCCCTATCACTTTGATTTACTCTAAATCACATTTATATCTATGGAAATAATGATTTACTTCCACCCGGTAAAAAAGGCATTTTGCCAAACGTCCGGGCTCTAGTCATCAGTGTCATTTCTTCTTTTTTATTTTTTCTCCTCTGAGTCATCGTTTTCAAAATCAACATATTTCCCATCTCATCTTCCTTTTTCTTAGTTCATTCATTTTTCTTACTTTTCTCACCTTCTTTTATACAGACTAATTCTATCACCACTTTCATTAGCTTTTGAGAATTTGTAATTTTGGCCCGTTTCATCTTCATTCACACCGTATGACGCGTGAAACAGCAGGACTTGCTGTGTCAGTGTGTCGCGTCACCAGCTAAGAATAGGCTTCACCAAATAAACACAACATCCAGTCTCTATGAAAGGATATAAGTCTAGAATTCCCTACCGGAAATTGAAGCCAGATACTCTAGATATGTATCCGGAGAAAATAATGATTTTACTCGTAATAATTGAATCAGTCGGAGCTAAAAGGAACTTTTCAGGAGAAGCAATAAACATTCCACTATAACAAAAATATTATTATATTTTTAGGTTATAGAAGACAAAAGAATATTTAAAAGTTTTAGTTCCTTCTTCCACCGTTCGATGCGCATGACATCCGTTGCTCAATTTCTTGCATAACCCAAAACTGCATATTTTTACTTAGTTCCATTTAGCTACGACCGATTCAATTATATTTCAATTACTGTTGAACAAGATCTTAAACATTTTCTTGAAACTTTAACGCGTTATAAATATTATAATATTTATCATGTTAAGTAAACAGTCCATAGACAAGTTTGAACCTCATGACACCAATGAGGCATCATTCACGAGGCAACTAAGCCAGGAGATAATGGGGTAGCGTGGCCAGTTCCTTTCGCCCTCCATTGCATACATCGCTTTTAAGAAAGATAGTTCACCATCGCCACTAAAGAGAAACTAAGAGGTAGAACTTAAACTGAGAGGATTCAGTCCGCCATCGAAACTGGAATCCGGTGCGGCTTAGTGGATAAAGCGTCAGTACGTAGAGCTGAAAACCCGGGTTCGAGTCCCGGTGCCGGAGAGAATTTTTATCCGCTCCACCCATCCTTCATCCGATAGTCACCTTTAACCTCTTCCCTTGCTATATATTTTACCAGTTTTGAGAAAAAAGTGTCATATTTTTTATTTTCGTAAAGAGGTCATATAATATTGCAGAATCACTGTACATCACTAATTTTCTTACATACCTAAAAATCACTATGAAATAGACATACATTCATACCTGAATTATTATCCCGAGTTATCTCGTGCACCTTGATTCCAGCTCTGGTAGTTGTCCCACTTTGATTTTCTCCTGAACTATTTACCAACTTATGTTTTTTTTATGGATTAATTTATGAGGTACAATACCAGTACTGTTATCAAGGCGTTAAATGTTGCTTGTCGTGTGATAGACTCGAAAGCGGGGTATTACGCACAGTGGCACATTGCATTCCGGACAGTAGTATCTGCTCTCCTAATATGAGAGCATTTTGGGAAGAATGGTGTAGCAGTCATTGAATATTTGTACCAGTACATCTGTTCTTCAGGTTTGTGAATAATGTTCTGCAGTATCACTATGCCCAAAAGTACAGCTGTCAAAAAAAAAAGTGGCCGCACTCGTGAACAGCGAATATTTTCAAAGTCCACTTCGGGTCGCGGCGATGTTACACGATGCATGTGCTTGTACAAGCAGTTACGGAACTATGAAAGTGTTCCATATCTACGCCTCGTGGACCAGTGGTAGAGTGCTTGTTTAATGATTCAAAGGTCGTGGGTTCGGGCCTTCTTCAAGTTTTCATTTTATTTTTTAAACTTTCTTTAGCGATGTAAATGATATTCAAATTATCATTTATATCCAGTTATCGTTCTTTATGGATATCACGTTATTTATATTTTGTTATCGTTCTTTAGAGATATGAACAAAATTCAGGTCATCATTTGTATTCTGTTATCGTATTATAACGATATGAATAATAATTATTATTGTATTTCCAATGGGGTTAGCCGTATTTTACATATGTATGTTAGAGCTATAGTTTTATACACAAAAAGATAAGCATAAAGAGAAATGGAAAAGAAAATTAAATTAGCTTACGCGATGTAAACAAAACATAAACAATCCGTAAATTAGGCATTGCGATTGCAAAACAAATATCAGGTATCAATTTGTAACATACAAAAACATTAACAACACACATACGTAACACTTCTATAACACAAATATGGAGCTTTCCGTACCATACATCATAAATTAATACACAATAGTCACACAAACACAATCAAACCATAATTACGACATTGCGACGACATCAAGCATCACATAACTGACTCACATACATAACAAATCAAGCATCCGTTACAACACATACACTTCAACATAGTAACCACACTTTTAAAAGTTACAAATTTGGCTCCAAGAAGAATAAATAGGACACTGTTACTAATTACTATTCTTCTACAATTCCTTAAATACATCTGTAATAAATCTGTGAAATTCCGATATGAATAATATTCAGGTTTTTATATTGTTATCGTTCTTTAGCGATATAAATAATATTCAAGTTATCATTTATATTCTGTTTTCCTTCATTAGCATTATAAAACAATATTCAAGTTATTTATATTGTTATTGTTCTTTACAATATATTAATTAAACAAACCGATATTTATCATTTATATTCTGTTATCGTTCTTTAGTGAGACTGTATAAATAATATTCAAGTTATTTATATTGTAATCGTTCTTTAGCGATATAAATAACATAAATTTAATATTAGGTTTGGAAAAATCCAGTTGCATAATACTGGTATTAGTTTTTCTTTTTGTATTATTACATACAATTGAACCACAATAAAATGAAAAGGAGTAACGAGGAATTGAACCTGAGACGTTGACATCTAAATTCCGACGTTCGTCCGCTGAGCTACGAGAGCAAAAGTGTGGAAACATTTTTGGAAAAATTGGCCCAATCACACTCTAAGATCTTCTGATGATTCGTAGAAGCTAGTCCAGGATGCGGGGGCAAAGGCTAATTGAGATTTCCCGGTCTCTGACCGGGTCAAACATCCTGATAGAATTAATATTTAACCCTTGCCGTGACTTTCGGTGAAGTCCGGAGGGCCCAATTAGTCAAATCCACTCTCCTCATCTCCACGCTTGGGCCCCTTGGAATTTAATAAAATGCGAAAGAGATTGTGGTGTGCGGAAAGCAACGGGATGTTACCGCATTTAGGCCTCTCCTTCCTAAGAAAACTGCAAACATGAACAAAGGAAGCTTTTAATAGAAGAAGAAGGATCTTCTGCGGACCTCTGGAAAAAGAACTAAGGAAGAGACTAGTGAAGTGCTTTGTGTGGAGTGTGGCATTGTATGGGGAAGGAACATGGACATTACGACGAAATGAAGAGAAACGAATTGAAGCATTTGAAATGTGGATGTGGAGAAGAACGGTGCGCGTAAAGTGGACAGGCAGAATAAGAAATAAAATTGTGTTTGAAGAAGTGAGTGAAGAAAGAATGATGCTGAAACTGATTAGAAAGAGAAAAAGGAATTGGTTGGGTCTCTGGTTGAAAAGAATAATGGACGACATTAGGATATGTGGATCATATGCGGAGACTAAGAGGAAGGCAGAAAATAGGAAAGATTGAAGATTGCTGGGTTTGCAATGTAAGACCTGCCCATGGACAGAACATTTATGTGTGTATGTTCAGAATGCCTGGAATATCGTGTCTAAGAACAGTCGCTATTTGCAAAGACTAGTCAATTCCATGCCCACTCGACTGCAAGATGATCGAGATAAGAGGAAGATAGACTAAATATTGAATTGTGGCTTTTTGTTTTGTTTTTGAACGCTTAATTGTTTGAATATTTTAAGGCCGACGCCAGTAAATTTGTTATGTTTATGCCACGAAAGATATTTTATTGAGAATAAAATCTTTTTCTTTCCATTTGCAGCCACAATATCATAATGATAATGATAAAGTCATGGCATAATATATTAATGAACCTGATGTTAATTACTAAAATAATCATAAAAGAAAAAGGAGCCATTATGTCTAGTTTGTCTCTCTCAAAAACAGAACAAAAAAGGACATAAAAAGCACGAGGTTGTAGTCGAACGCAGGACCTCATGAATAAGACGCCTAAATGCTACCATTATGCTATCGAATAACACACAGTATACTTCAATTATAACTGTAGATATCAGGCAACGTGGTCCAACAACATGTAACATCGCCTGTCTCCGAATTGTAGCGAAGATACCCGAAGGGAACTTTGATACAGGAGAGCGGCCACTTTTTCTTTTGACAGCTGTACATGTATTTCAGAGTCTGCAGTAGGCCGCCACGAATTATTTTCAGCATTCTGTGAACACTTATTAGCATGCCGAATCGTCTCCTCGAATATAATGTTGATGAGGTCATTATTAAAGAAGAATTTTAAAAATTGAGAATTATCGTTATCAGAAACAATGTTAAAATTTGAGGGAATGGGGACCTCGGAGGTACAGAAGAAATGGTGCCAGATGTCTTCTATTCAAACCACTGTCGACATCAACTGATCTGAATTTGTTTGTTGGTCTATAACTTTGTCTTCTGAAACCGATGTTTCATTTCCTAATCTTCTACAGGAATATATTCCTGATCAAAAGTTTCGGAATCACTAACTTGATCCAATTTTACACAAAATAGCACAAAAAAACACTAAACACAAACAGAAAACGCCAAAACTAACTAGCATCTACTCACTACTGTGTGTGAATGCTATATGAGCATAGAATTCCACTCGCAAGGAAGAAGTACAAAAACACCACCAGATATAGCAATATCACTAACTTCTGTAGCCATCTAGTGAGGAAAAGGTTAATGAAAGAATGGAAACGTATATATTCGGGATATAATCCTTAGCAGCGAAAATGGGACTCAAACGAGTTAACTCGGGTTAATAAATTTTGACACAAGTTAGCAACCCGAGTTAACTCGGGTTAATCAGGGAAGTGGTTAACGCAACATTTTTGTGGTTTAGAGGGCGTTCTCAAGTCAAATCAGCGTTGTATGTAGCGTTATAATTATTGAAGAATGCATGGGAAAAGGAAACTCATTTTCGTTATCAGGCAGACAAGAGGCGTTTTGAAAATGAGCTCCTCATTTAAACGATGTTGTCATGATTTCTGTATGTTCTGGTGTTCGCGAATATTTTGTAACTCGACTTACTAAGAGAAATAACAGGAACAGTAGCCTACTGAGAACTGAGCAATGTGAATTCTAGACACTCAGTGACATAATGTCTCGTTACTTGTACAAGTCTTGCTGCTGATTGTATAATTTTATGAGAAAGCACAGCATTCCACCTTAATACTAGGGTGCAGGACGCCTTCATTGTTCCAGTGTAATACATAAAGACACATTGTTTATGACAAACAATTGAGTCACTGCAAAACTTGACTTATTAACATGTACAGCGGTGCAGTTGCTACATTCAGGGCATGCGCAGCAATTACTTGTGAAACAAGGCATATTTAGCTTGTAATTAATTTCCCACATTACTACTTCTTGTCAGCAAAGATAGAGATAGAGAGAGAGATATCACAAGCGTACCGAAGGTGAATTATGACTGAAATTTGAGGGTTTTGGATAACCAAATTGATTTCTAGATTTTTTATACACTAATCTCACTAGAAGTTTTGATTTATCTAGAGAAAATCAAAACTCGAGTGGAATTTAATTGACTATTACACGATTAGAAGAAATTATATAAAGATTAGAAGAAATAAAGTACTTCAATACAATAAAATATTGACTTACTAAAAAACTAAACTGTCTTGGAAATGTATTATTATACCATTTCATCATTACAAATACTACGCTAGATGGCAGTAGTGTGTTATGAAGAGCTGTTCTCTTATTTCTCTTATTACCAATTGTGACAACTATACAGAACTCTATGGACGATTACTAGTCAAGAAGGTTTTGTTGATTATCATTACTAATTACGTCTAGGTTCTCTTTTCCAATAGTCGATTTAAAAATATCCTCCCGTTCTACTTTAGCATTAAGATCCCCCAATAAAATTTTCATGTGATATCTAGATAACTATTATAGATTTATTAATTTGTCCTACAGAATAATATCTGTAATATTGACAATTAATAATTAATATTTGAGGAGAAAAATTCGCTCCGGCGCCGGGGATCGAACCCCGGTCCTTGGTTTTACGTACCAAGCGCTCTGACCACTGAGCTACGCCGAATCCAATCCACAGCACCGGACCGAACCCTCCTCCTTCAAGGTTTCCCTTTGTGACCTGACTCCAAGTTAGGCATATGTTGACGTATATATCCAATGTCAACTGCCATCTAGATAACTGATCAAAAGTGTGTTCCAATTAACATTTTGTAGATTTTCCGCAAGATTTTTCCTGAAATTTGTTCATTCTCTAGAAGAACGGCTGATAAAAGATACAGGAAAAAATTGGCGACTATAGCCAAATGTTTTAAAATAGGTTTATCCTAAATAAACTCTATTCTTTTATGAACATAACTGTTTTATTATTTTTATAAACTTACTTTTTAACAAAGTTACAGAAGGTTAAAACATATTCTTAACTTTTCAATAACCCTATATATTTACATGTATATTAAAATGAATGTAAATAGTTGACAAAACCATAATAAGTCAAATAAATATAATTTTTGCGAACCTATCAAACTATCGCAGTTGTATGTAACATCATTTTGCATATAACTCCAAATCCTATTTAGCTATACAGCATTGGGCGTCTGCTAGAAGACGATCGCCTTGATATGTTCAACAAACATAGGCAAAATAAGCCTACACATGTATTGTAAAGTAGAAAAATCTTTATTCCTGTCAAGAGTCGAAGCAAAATTTTCTAGGTTTGTAACTTAAAACACTACTACTATTTATTATTATTATTATTATTATTATTATTATTATTATTATTATTATTATTATTATTATTATTATTATTATTAGTGACGTTTCGTCCGTCTGGCGCCGCCTACTGGAAGTTTCCCACGCAGCAATGGGATGTGGTTAGTTCCCACTCGGATTTTTCTTGTGGGTGGCGTCGTGGCATACGTTACACCATCAGTTCATTATGTCTCATTTCTAGTAATCGTGCTTTAACAAAAGAAGATAATTAAACGTAACAAGCCCTCGGAATTGTCTGAGTGGTCTGACATACTTCTCTCACTTTTCTGGATATGCAATCTCATTTCCAGACCACTTTACGAAAAGAAAACCAGTCTTTAGAGATTACCATCTGCGTGTTTTTCTGTGAGTCCAACATAATGTCTGCACTCATGAACTGAACTTGTCCAAACTTCTTCTATTCTTCAGAGATTAAGCAACTATTCTCTTTCAACTCGAGTCTTCAAAATTAGGCAAACTTTTCTATCTTCGACATAGAACTACTTCCTACCTTTAAGCTAATATTATTTTCTTCAAACTTCATATTTATACTCCTTTTACTTTCAAGATATTAAGTCCTTAATCTTAACATATTCAAATTTTTTTCCATCAAGTTTACAATATAAGACAAAAGAACTTTTGGAAGTCGAGATTACGGTGCTTTTGAAAGAAAGTTCATACAGTGATCCACTTCAGTTTTATATTGCGTTACTATTTTAGAAATTCATTTATTTCCCTTAGCTATCTCATATTTGTTAGTTAGGCCAAATTAGACGGAGTTACACAATAGTAGACCAACCGACAATTTAAAAAAATGAGATATTTGCACAAATCTGTTGATGGCAGGCTAATTTAACTCGGAAAAATCAAGAATGCTATATCTGAATTTTTCTGCTATTTATAAAGCAAAAATGCCTTTATTGCATAAAATTAATTCCTTTATTTTGCTTTGAAATATTAATTCAACTGCTGGTCTCTTATCAAAAATCGGTTAGCCTCTTTTGGTATTATTTGTGCTATTTTTTTTTGTAATAGTATGAATGTTATAATACTAATTGCATAAAAAAAACATTTATTTCAATAGGCAATATCTCGAAACAGGTTTTTGGCGCTTGGCCTCTTATTGCGTAACTCCGTCCAATTGTTGTCCTCTTCTTTAAGAAAATAATATTAATTTCTTATAGTGCCATTCCTCTTTTATCAATAATATTGTCCACGCCTGTGGAGTAACGGTCAGCGCGTCTGGCCGCGAAACCAGGTGGCCCGGGTTCGAATCCCGGTCGGGGCAAGTTACCTGGTTGAGGTTTTTTGCGAGGTTTTCCCTCAACCCAATGCGAGCAAATGCTGGGTAACTTTCGGTGCTGGACCCCGGACTCATTTCACCGGCATTATCACCTTCATATCATTCAGACGCTAAATAACCTAGATGTTGATACAGCGTCGTAAAATAACCCAATTAAAAAAATCAATAGTATTGTAATTATTCAAAATTTCTAGTAAAATTTTAATTTCTGAAAAATGAATTGACAATAATTCACTAAAAGAGATCATTAGAATACAATCCATAGCAGGTTCTATAAGATTTCTTGAGAATAGTGTGGCTTGCGAAACAAATTTTTTCTGATTATTTCGGAATCTACTTCCATCTTTCATGATATCTTCACTATCACCATAAATCATAACTATCATCTCACATTTATAAATTTCTTCCGTAGTTGAAAATGAATGTTTAAACATATCAAATAACTTGTACGCTATCTACCAAAAAGTAACTGGGCACTGTTTTTACAACTTCAGAACCTCGTGGTACCACCTCTTGTTGCTATAACAGCAGCCACCCTGTCAGGCATGCTCTCCACTAGTTTGTGTAGGATATCCACTGGAATGCGTCGCCATTCCACTTGCAACATGGCACTCAGTTGGACAATGGAAGTTGGCCTCATGTTTCGGCGGCTACTATGCAGTGGTAATATGTTCACCGGTTGGACTGAGAGATCTGATCTCAATCCCATTGAGCATCTTTGGGACGAATTTGACCGGCGATTGAGGTCTCGGGAGATGAAGCCAACTTCCATTGTCCAACTGAGTGCCATGTTGCAAGAGGAATGGCGACGCATTCCAGTGGATATCTAGTGGAGAGCATGCCTGACAGGGTGGCTGCTGTTATAGCAACAAGAGGTGTACCACGAGGTTTAAATGGGCAAAAACAGCGCTCAATTACTTTTTGGTAGATAGTGTACATGTGTTTGTACAAAAGATATCAACGGAAGTCTTTTTATGTATATTACTAGTATAGATCTATTATGCATTAGCCTACACCTTCCCGTATGGACTGGAAAGATCAATAGAATCTGTACGGCTAGGTTCTTAGCCCCAAAATTATCATTAGAGATAATTACGCTGTTTCAAGACGGTCGCCAGATATTGTAGAATGTCTCCGAATGCTAACAAGTGTCGTCAATTGAGTGTCCTCCGATTGGCATCCTATCATTCCTCATATGCTAGCAAATTTCGGTACCAGGGCATTTGTCGAAACACTCCTGTATATCAGAGGGTTTCGCCACTTGGCGTCCACGAATGGCGCCATTGTACATTCATAAATGTTTATAGATAAGTAGTAGTCTGGCTATCTATCTTTATACAGTACCCTCGAATATTTTACATCACTTTGTGACGTGTTTTTATTGAAATAAAATAAAATAAAATAAATTAGAAAATTGACTATACTAGTGAAATGAAATTTATAATATTGAGCGAAAGGTAGAAATCTCACACAAACCTTATGTCTCTTTTACAAGTATCACATGAGTCAGCGCTTGGAATGGAACCCCAGTTCGTACTCTAGTACTGAACTATAACAGGAGAAATTAAACTTTTATATCGGCTTGTCTCAGATTCAGAGTGGAAACGCTTTTACTTTCTACAGAGAAGTACAAACTAGCCCCTGATTGTGCGATTACCAGCGTGGTAAACTCTTCGAACAATAGAGAGCTGAACGCTCGTTTAGAAACGGAACCAGTACCTCCCAAAGCAATGCATCTTACTAACGACTCCATGGCAACTAATGTTCAATAAGTACGAACAACTGACTGTCTCTCGTGTGTGAACTCATGGGTCATTATTGCGCACATACAAGTGAAAGGTTGAACACGTGATGTGACGGAGAATACACGGAAGTTCATCAACCAGGGCACTTAATTGCAAAGTATTAATTTCCTCTTTTCTTTTAGTCGTAACTCAGTCAGCTGATAACTTCTCATCAAAAGAGACAGGAGTTCCATCCTCGGCAGATCATGTGATCTTCGTGGATAGCTACTACTGATTCTAGAATTAATAATGCAATCTGGATTCTAATTAATAAATCTTAATATTATACAGGATGTTAAAAAAAAAGTGTCCAATATTTTAGGAGGTGCTAGTATGCACCAGAACAAGAAAATAATGTCTAATAAACATGGGTCCTACAACACATATTTTCTGAGATCTGAACACTTGTTCATAGGAGGTGCTCAATGTGACGTCCATTCGTGGCAATGCATTCCTCTGCCCCTCGGCGTAAGGAATCACGCACTCTTTGAAATTTGTTTTATACGTTAATAAGAAAGTCCTGATAACGATCCCCAGTTAATCTCTGTGGTAGCACATATGTCCCTATTAATCTATCACCAAGAACGCCTGCCCATAAGTTGATTGAGAATCGGTGCTGATGCCTTGTTTCTTCAACTGCATGGGGATTTTCACCAGCTTACGCATGCAAATTCACAACACCATCTCTGCTGAACCCCGCTTATATCCGCAACTAAACTTTTGTTTTCAGTATTCCTTGTCACGTATCATTATTCCATGTCAGGGGTGTCAACTACGGTGATTATCTCGTAGTCTGCTGGTTAAATTATGATTAAAATATGGAAGTTTCCATATATGACAATCTACAATGCATAATCTGAAAGGACAAATGAAAATCGTAGATGATTAATGTGGCTACTACAAATCAATAGCGGGCACAATGTGTTCATTGGTATGCTAAATTTGAGAGTGTTAAAAGAGTTCAAAGGGAATTTCGACGTGAGTATGGTGTACGTAATGTACCTAAATACGATTCCATAATGTTGTGGTATCGAACATTTGTAGAAACAGGTTCTGTGTTAAAAAAACGTGCAGGAGATCGCAAGCGAAACCGAGTATGAGAAGCAGCTATCTCTTGGCTTGGTCCCCAAAGTCCTCAGATCTAACCCTTCCTGACTACTTCGTGTAGAGTTTTGTTAAAGACATTGTCTCTTCACAGAAACCCAGGAACATTGATGATCTGAGAGTAAAACTTACTCAAGTTTTTCAACAAATCATTCCTCTTATGTTACAACGGACATGGGCTGAATTGCATCAGCGTTATGAGTTGTGTAGGGTGCGCAATGGGGGTCATGTTGAGCTCTGAGGAATCTCCCGTCTTTCAGTGTTGTATGCACAAAGTTTCAACAAATAAAGTTCAGTAGTAAATGTTTCACGGTGTTTTTATTTTATTCATACTCAAACGGATCACTCTGTATTTACGCCATAGAAGGAGAGAACTAAATAAAGAAAAGGAAAAAGAAAAAAGGTATTTACGTACAGACTGGTAGTATCCAGGAACAACTGTGAGTTATTAATTAAGTGAATGAAATCAGAAACTACAGTGTAGATCAAAATGAAGAAAATATGTACTTATTAGAATACAAATTTATATGCTATTAAACATGATGTTTAATTACACCGGAACTACAAAAGAAGCGTTAAAAGAGAACAAAGACGGAATGACCAATGAGCCTCAGAACTGGCCATCTGGTCGACCTGGGTAGCGTAGTCGTTATAGCGCTGGCCTTCTGTACTCGGTCCAGGTCGATGGCATTTAAGTGTGCTTAAATGCGACAGGCTCATGTCAGTAGATTTACTGGCATGGAAAAGAACTCCTGCGGGACAAAATTCCGGCACACCGGTGACGCTGATATAACCTCGGCAGTTGCGAGAGTCGTTAAATAAACCATAATTTAATATAACTGCCCATCGGAGACCTGGTCCTCGTTTTCTCCAGAAGAAGTCACATAAGTCTTATGAACTGTGGGCAATTTCCTCTCACAAACAGCTCTATTACAATATCCAGGCATTGCGGGAGGTAATTCTTCAAGTAGAGAACTCCTTGAATTTCTCAACTACAAGTTCCTGTTTTAATTATTTCGCTACAGAATGTCATTAAGGCATAAAAAAAAACTTCATTTGGAGCTCCGAGCCGGTGCAGGTTGTGAAACGGTTGCTCCTAATGAAGACTTCGACACCCTAGGCTCTTGCAACAGCTCTAATTACCGATGCGGTTGAGAAGCAAACGAGAGCGCTAAGGGTGGCCGGCAGGATGGGACTCAACCGGCTTTTTAATCGGCGGAAGGGGATGAGACGAAGCGCATAATGAGGCGTCCGGTTTCGTCATAGATGAGCAAGCTTGCGGAATGCTTCAACAACAAAAGGAATCCAAGTTCAATTCCTGACAGACGTTGCTATAGAGACCTCGGCTACAGCAACATTATTATGAAGTACGGTTTTTATCTGTATTCTATTAACAAGTATCATTTTATAACAACACATTTTTAGTAACAAACTCATTTATAGCGACATTAGTGACTGTAACTTCTTCAAAAACGCGTGATTTACGTACATTAAACAAAGACTGTCGTTCAGAAGAATTTCCAGGTAGCTGGTAGTGCTAGTGCTACTACTTTTCACAAAATAACTTTACGAACTCTAAAAGAAAAGAGGGTGTAGTGTGGTATAAGTTAAAATATTTATTATATTATATTGCATTGTGTTGTATTTTATTGTATTGCATTGTATTACTTACTTATGGCTTTTAGGGAACCTGGACGTTCATTCACGCTCTCACATAAGCCCGCCATCGGTCCCTATCGTCAGCAAGATTGATCCAGTCTCTACCATCAAAACCCACCGCTCTCAAATTCGTTTTTACATTATTTTCCCATCTACTTCTTGGCCTCCCCCAAAGTATTTTCCCTCCGGCCTCCCAACTAACACTCTATATGCATTTCTGGATTCGCCCATGCGTGCTACATGCCCTGTCCATCTCAAATGTCTGGATTTAATGTCCCTAATTATGTCAG
This sequence comes from Periplaneta americana, assembly GCA_025594305.2. Taxonomy (NCBI): domain Eukaryota; kingdom Metazoa; phylum Arthropoda; class Insecta; order Blattodea; family Blattidae; genus Periplaneta; species Periplaneta americana. The sequence goes on from JAJSOF020000029.1 coordinate 38,851,190, forward strand.
GTGAAGAATACAATGCGTGCAGTTCTTCGTTGTATAACTTTCTCCATTCTCCTGAACTTCATCCCTCTTGGCCCCAAATATTTTCCTAAGAACCTTATTCTCAAACACCCTTAATCTCTGTAGAGCAACTGATAATATAACTGTTTTATAAATTATAGCTTTCAGTTTTTTTTAAAGTAGACTAGATGACAAAACTTCTCAACCGAATAATAGCAGGCATTTCCCATATTTATTCTATGTTTAATTTCTTCTCGAGTGTCATTTATATTTGTTACTTTTGCTCCAAGGTATTTGAATTTTTTCATCTTTTCAAAGGTTAAACTTGCAATTTTTATATTTTCATTTCGTACTATGTTCTGGTCATGAGACAGTATTATATTATATTATATTATATTATATTATATTATATTATATTATATTATATTATATTATATTATATTATATTATATTCATTCATTTATAGTGTTCTGCCCAAGGGCAGATCTTTCACTGCAAACCCAGCATTCTTCAGTCTTTCCTATTTTCTGCCTTTCTAGTTATGGTGAGTATCTGTATACAGCAATATGAAGGAAGGTATACCATTACTTGTATGTTTATTTTGATGGCATTAAATATATATCTTATAATTTATTATTATTATTATTATTATTATTATTATTATTATTATTATTATTATTATTGCGAATATGCGCGTAGCTTAGCAGGATCATTACCAGAAATCTCTGTATTTTCCTTTGTCATTTTCATTCTTTTTGTCAGTCTTCATTATTATTCCCTCTTTCATCGTAGCCTAAAACAAAATCTAGATCATATTTTTCCAGACATGGCATAGTTTTCAGAGAGATGCATCACGGCATTTCCGCAAGAAGGGGTCTAGCACGACGCCGAAACTTCACACCAGCTATCGCTTCACATTAATTTTCTTTAAAATCATAAGACATACCGCTTAAAATGCCGATTTTTTTCTGGGTACAAAAAAATAAGCAATGATTCAGAACTCGGTCGTGCCTAAAAATGCAACTACTTCATGGTATCCAAACACAAAGTTAATAATAACGGCTGACATTTTTAACGCACGCCTTTAGAATTCAAAACGGATGTAAAAATTATAGAAAACACAAATGATACTTACACCTTAAATTGACGAACTCGGTACCTACGCCCCATGTTACGTCATGATAATGATGCCGCCACATGACAAGGTCTTCACACTTTAGTGACCAGCTAAATAATACTGTATCTTTATGCCGTTACGCTTGAACTATGAAATAAGAATTATACTCGGCAATAAGGTCGAAGACTTTAAATCCATATATGATCAAGCTAGACGTATGTAGAGCAGGGACGTACATTTTCCTGAACTTAATTACGATCGCTCTAAAATTTTGACTGTGAAGAAAGGATAAAAACAGGAGGCGTTTTCTATTTAAAGAAATAAAATAGAATGGAAAAAAGTTTTTTTTTATTTCTAGTTGGACCCCTTTTGAGTAGCCATTTCAATTACAAAATTGTTACAAAGTGGCGAATTCTTTCCCATTATACGATGTACGCATTGCACAAAAATTCGTAACTTTTTTATGTTACAAATTATATTACTTTTATGTAGTTAATTTCGCCGAACTATGTATTAATCAAAAGCCTTGAGTAAATGAATTCACTTTATATCCAGCCAAATAAGAGATAACATATCGTTTTCTAGATTACATACCAATTACATTCTTTAGACATTAGATTTCATTTGTAAATATATATTTTTAGTGAATATAGGCCTATGCTACAAATTTACATGAACCTACTTGCTTATTGTTACCATTTCTGATAGCCTACTAACTTATAGAGCCTATCTATATACAGGGTGATTCACGAGGATTTACCGTCCTTTACGGAGCTTATTTCCGAAGACATTCTGAGCAAAAAATGTCACATAAACCTGGGTCCTATTCTCAATATTTACAGAGTTACGTTTCGTTATTGGAACGCATTGCTGTGAACGCGTGATCTTGGTCAGCGTGCAGTCAGCAGCCAGCGCGAGCGCTACGGAAATCAAAGATAGCCGTATGCAGTTACGTAGAGCGACGAGTGCCGTTCACAAGCGTGCGGCCAAGTGTACTCAAGCGGATGGCGACATTTTTTAAAATATGTTGTGAACTCTCCAAGACTGTAAATTAGGATGCAAAATTGAACTTCAAATAATTAAGTCGTTGGAAGTTGTGTGATTTGTAATAATTGTGGTGATAAGTGCGTAAGAATAATGTAATTTTCTAGTTAAAAATAGAAAAAGATGTCTGTAAGAAGCAACTAAGGAGTTCACAGCACATTTTTAGCTTCATAATACTTGCCAATTAAAGAAATGATACTTCTGAATAGTTCATTCTCTATTTGTATTATTCTTTTACCTTCAAATTAAAGAAAAATAGTAATATGCGTTACAAGAGCGATATGTTGAAGTTTTCATGTTCGAGGAAAAGTTTGAAAAAGCGAAACGTTGTCTAGTACATCATTTTGTGCGAAGATCGTTTATTATATACCTGAAAGAGGAATTTCTAATTAGTTGCAATGAAATCTCCATCTTGATTTCTGTTCTATGACGGCAAATTAGCAACACAAAAATATCTATCTTCAACATTGTTGCTTTAAAATGTTTTCTGTGTTTACTATACTCCAGCAGGCCGTGATATACGTCTGTCTTTTTCCCCAGTCTATAAATGCGAACTTAAAACAAACGGTAAGGTTATGTAATGATTTATTTTCATTTTAATATTTTAACAATATTACTTATATAACATATTGCAGTAATAAACCGGCATCTGGAATGTTGTTGATTTTTTCACGGCTTAGATTAATGTTACTTGCATCACGAATGCAATAACTTTATTGGAGTTGTGATAAAGTTTACTTAATTTTGCAAATAAAAATTTAAAAACAATAATTAACAGTGCAATTTAGGTGAAATTGCAGTGGTAAGTTTCCAATTTTTATAATTATTACTATATTGAACGTCTCTGAAAAATAATATGTTAAAAGCCTAAAGCAGTAAAATCAATATGTCAGATGAAGAATAAAGAGATGATGTGTTAAGCGGTAAGAAGGGGGAAATTGTTATGTGTGTTAGGTTGGGAATACTGAATGTGGAATTTTACACTTTCCCCGGGTTGGTTTTGTGCGGAAACCAAGTAAATACGCACGATCTCGCACAAACGTATTTTACAAACAACTTTAAGTTATTGTAACTCTGAAAATATTGAGAATAGGTACTATGTTTATATGACATTTTTTGCTCAAAATGTCTTCAGAAATAAGCTCCGTGCTGAGAAAGTACTGTTGCATCGTAGTCAGTCATAGATCCCCCTGCAACAGTCTACTGATGCGGATCCAAGTACCAACCGTTTATTAAAATCTGTTTCATAACATGGTGATTAGTTGTCTCATACCACTTTCACGAATTTTAATAATTTCAAATCAAATATAACAGATTCTTCTCTTGTTTTATATAACTTTATAGTAAAGTGTGTGTCTAGTTGCTAGGATATTAATGAGAAGTGGTAGAATTTCACATTATAGGCCTACTTTTATTGCTTGAATAACTGTTGATATGAGAAACACTAACGACATCCATTACGTAACTATGCAGATGCTCTTTTGTTTACAATTTTCGAATCGCCTGGCAACGAGCACAACAATACAGCGGCCTTGGGCTTGCTAACGGGCGGTTAGCTGAGCGGAACAACGTTCAGATAAATTGCAAGCGTTGCGACATTTGTTTGTTTTGAGATGCACAGGCGGTGTCTGGACGGCTTAATTACGTGGTCCAGTCTCGCGGAACATTGCGCTAGCATGCCTACCTCTTCAACTCCGTGCACACAATTATTTTAACTGTGAATCCGTTGATTGTTAATATGTTTAGAGAAGGCACTTGAATTAGTTTATTTTCAGCAGATTTCGTGAGAATTTGGTGTATAAAGCAACGGCATGGCAGTTTTCCTTCTATCACTTATTTTCCTTCAAAATTTCCATTCTATAATGCCTGAATTTGCTCCATCTCATAACAAAGATTACATTCTTAAACGATATATGTGTAGTATTTGATCAATAAACAATATTCAGCGAAAAGACAGAATAAGGAAAGGAGAAGGACGTTTGAAAAATGACTATACCGAACTTAATAAATTAATAAGGGAGGGAATTAAATCAAACAAGCATTAAAAAAATAACAGGGAATTTAAGAAAATCTCAATGTTTGCGTGAAACGTCTATATTCAAACTGAAGTAATCAAATACTGCAGAATAAGTGTTTTCTTTAACACCGTACATGCTATTTTCTCTCTTTGGCATTACTGTAATAAAAATCTAAACACGAAAGAAATTAATTAAAATGTGAAATGGCATTTCTATCGATCACCCAAGTGCATGTATCATACCGTATGTTATAATATTTATTTACACATATCAGACTATAATCTTCAATTGTAACCACAAACGTAACGCAACACATAAAATAACTATTATATATTAATATTAATACTGATATTAATTAACTATTACTACGTTCAAATTTCACTAGCTTCCATAATCGGCTCAGAAATCTAGAATAAATTTAATTTTATAAAATTTCACTACTGTCAATGGCTGTTACTGCTGCCAACATAACAGAAAATCACTACCAGTTGTAGTATTTCTCAGTACCGAAATTCGAAACAAAGTTGGCAAAAGAAAATTCAATCTTCAAACTAGAAAATCACCATAATTCACTAGCATGTGTAATAATGGTGAAAAAATGGTTAGGTTTCACTTTAGGGTATTAAGTAAACTGATCCGGACTATATGTAAGGATGAATGAATGAATTAATTAATTAATTAAATGAACTGATTAAATAGTAATTGAGGGATTTGCCGGAAGAAAGGCGGATAGACCTATACGTCCTTCTTCGGGAAAACGGTTTAAAATGTAGTGAATAATTATAGTAGCGAAATTTTGTTTTGATTGTACAGACGTGGACAAATTATTAACAAAATGGACGATTTTTATGATAATTCTGTTTACAAAATTTGACTTTTCAATTTTTGACAATTTTGGATATTTCCATCATTGCAGTAGACAGATATATGCAAAAATGTCAACTGTAGTTTAAATTGAAGAGTCAAGTTTTGTAAAAATATATAATAAAAGTCTTCAATTTTGCTAATAATTTGTAAATTAGCAAAATTGTCAACTGCATTGAAGAGTCAAATTTTGTAAAAATATAAAACAAAAATCTTCAGTTTTGCTAATAATTTCGAAATATCCAAAATGTTAACTGTAGTACAAGTTGAAGAATCGAATTTTGTAAAAATATACAATAAAAACCTTCAGTTTTGCTAATAATTTGTAAATATGCAAAAATATCAAATGTAGTCCAAATTGAGGAGTTAAATTTTGAAAAATATACAATAAAAATCTTCAATTTTGCTAATAATTTGGAAATACACAAAAATGTCAACTGTAGTCTAAATTGAAGAATCATATTTTGTAAAAATATATAATAAAAATCTTAAATTTTGCTACATACCTGTACATACCTGCAGGACAGGGCTGCGTGCGTGTATAACATTTTATTCAGGTGCATTTTAAAATCTTAGATTGCCTGTATCTCAATTCGTCATATTGACGTATGCGCCCTTTTTCTGGCAAACTCCTCAATTAATGATAGAACGTATTTATAAATGGAAAGAGAGAAAGAGCAAGAAGGGTTAGAATGAACGAAATTAAAAAAAAGAGACTCGTTAAAATGCTTAGAGAAGACATTCGAACCTCTTTTACTTTCTCGCTCTTTGATTAGAATGCGGGTGAACATAGGAAAGCGGAGGAGAAAACGCCAGCCGAGACGCCATCGGCAAGGATCATGCTTTGCTACAAGCAGAACTCGTGCGGGCGAGTGAAGCATACCGACCTCGCTTCACCTTCCTGTCACAATGGACACGGGTCAAGCTAGAGCTAGCTGACGACCTCTTGGAGCACGATCCAGTTCTTCTCCCGCTGAAATTATTAGACTTTTGGACAAAAAAGCTTGTCTGTTACCGTTTGCCCTGCTGTCTCATGTGTACATTCTCACATCGCATCATCTCACTAAATATTGGAAGCTTAAATTATATTTTAACCCTTACCAGCATAGTGGTTGTTCAGAAGAACCACCGGTTTCTTTCTTTATAAATTTTATGGCACAGATACTCCACCAAAGAACCACCTCTTGAGTATACATAGAGGTTGTCATCTGTGTTTTGAAATTGTGTGCAGAGTTAAAATCTTCAGAATATGTGCGTCAGATACGTGTGCAACATCCGACGATATGATCACATATCACCGTCCTTCGCAAGTCTCTCGTGGCTCCGACTTAAAGAACGTAGAACTTTACACACTTTGTCTTTACTCTTTCGAATTCTGCACACTTAAACACCAAATTACCTTTCGTCTCGTTTCTCTTATCTATACTCGAACCACGACGTAAATACCAGATCACTTATCTGTGGCACGCTAAGTATACCTCTTCATAGAACATCTTGTTATTCATCATCTTTTACAATATTCACCTCGCGTCAATGGAATCCCTTGTCACAAAGTATTAGGGGCTGCAAGACAACAAACAACTTTAAGAACAGCTTAAAAGATAACCTTATTAGCATTTCACTCCAATCATACTGATTTAAAATATCACTGACTACATTGTTACTTTTTTCTTTAGACATCATCCTGATTGTGCTGTATTTTCAAAATTGTCTCATAATAATCTCTTTCTATTATCTAATATCATTTGAAATATATTAACATTCTATGTATTTTAGTTTAATTCTGCTACACAGTTTATTTCAGTGTTTAATTAATAGTTCATAGTATTTTGTTGTTTAATTTGTAAATAACTCTTGTATACATGTAATTCTCATCTAAATCAAATTGTTGAATTCTTTGTAAGTTCATGCATATGTATATACACTTTTTGCTGGTTGAGTGGAAGAGAAGGCCTTACGGCCTTAACTCTGCCAGCTAAAATAAATCATTATTATTATTATTATTATTATTATTATTATTATTATTATTATTATTATTATTATATACCTTTTTCGTGTTAAATTCTATCATAACTGGTTAACATGTTTCGGTCTTTTATGGGCCTTCTTCAGAACTGGTTGTTGCTGGTCTTGGCGCCTTTTGTTTTGTTTCCTGTTGAGGTGTGTTTGTGTACTGTAATGTGGAGTCAAAGAGTGTGTGTTCTGAAATTGAGTTGTGTGTTGAGAATTTCATTTGGATGTGTTTTTGTGTGTCTGTATATTTCGTATTGTTTTAGTGTCTTTAGTTTCTAGCTTTTTGGTCGGATGAGTAGAATTTCCATGTCTATGTTGAGAGTAAAAATGTTGAAAAAAATTGATCGAAGCTTTGTTATGATCCATGAAATGAAAAACATAAAAAATTAATTTGTGCTGCAAAGGGTTAAATAAGAAAGTATGAGAGAGGACACAAAATACTGAGAAAGGAGAGTTATTAACAGTTATTATTATAAATAATTCTATTGATAGTTTAAAAGAGGAGACAAATGACATTTTAATAAGTAAAATGTATTTCGTACAGAAATATAGACAAAGAAATAAACTAAAAATAGAAGCAACCATAAAGAATGAAAGGAAAGGGAAATGAGGAATAGATGAAAGGAGGAACAAAGCAGAGAAGCGTGATGTAAACGAAAGCAAACAAAAAGATAATCAACAAAATGAAGTAGAAAAGACAGAAGTTAGGAAAATGACAGAAAGAAAGAAACATAGAATGAATGAATTAATTAATTAATAAGTGATTTAATGGTTGCACGAATATACGGTATGCGCCAACTGAAATTATTATTGCTCATCTGCTGTACACGTTTTCCTAGCAACGTTTGAGATGGGCAGGACATGTAGTACGTATGAGCGAATCCAGAAATGCATATAGAGTGTTAGTTAGGAGGCCGAAGGGAAAAAGACCTCTGGGGAAGTCGAGACGTAGATGAGAGGATAATATTAAAATGGATTTGAGGGAGGTGGGATATGATGATAGAGAGGGGATTAATCTTGCTCAGAATAGAGACAGATGGCGAGCTTGCAGCAATGAAACTGCGGGTTCCTTAAAAGCCATTTGTAAGTAAGTAATTAAGTAATAATTAAGTAATACTGTAAATATAGTATAATAAGGTAATAATATAATAATAACATTAGCGACAGGGCCTAAAACCGAGGATGGCCTCGGGTTTCAAAATTTATAAATCCTCCCGCGATGAAACTTACTTCAGACAAGAAAATAAAGACATATGAAGAGTTCGCGGGAAAAACGATGAATGTCACAGTTTCCTTAAGGCTGATGTCATTATCTAATTCAATGAATCACTACGAAATTTAATGTTGTTCTTATGAAAAATGGTAAAAAGGAGAATTATCACCACGAATATAGTAATCCTTGCCTTTATTTTCTATAGAAACAGCACTACATTTTGCAGTTATAGACTCAATTAGATCATTATCTATCCCTTAATAGAAATGTGACATTCATCGTTTTTCCCGCGAACTCTTCATCTGTTTCCTTCAGTACGTCGAACAGGTTCCCCAACCTTAACGATTCAGACTTATGAATCACGGAGACACTCATCTGAACCACACTCGCATCTGCTTCCGCCGGCAAATCTGCGGTTTGCATACAGCGATCCGACCCGATGCGCCGGCGTGACTTCCTTCCTCATGTCTTACTTTCAAAGCAATCATCAATATAAAGAAAGCGTTCGAATTAATATAAAAATACTTATATCACTTACCTGACTCGTTGATATGGAAAATATGACGAAGAGCGCGGCCGCACACAGCGCGTATCTCGAGCACAGCATCTGAAAAAAAAAAAAAAACCAAGTGAATGAAGTACTTGTCCAAGTGTTGTGACGTGAAGTTATCAGCCATAATATCATGGCATTTTAATGTGAGATGAAAATTCTTAACAGTCCTTCTTCAAAAGGGAATTAAAACTTATTTTTCATGTCATAGGTATATGGAAAGGATAAAACCTAGCTCTAATGGGAAGAACTTCAGGAAAAATTTGTCGATTACCAATTCCTCGCTCATCAAATTCCTTCTTTATAGGATGATAGCTCTGTGGGCTTTTTTTTCCTAGTAGGTTATTTTACGACGCTTTATCAATATCTTAGGTTATTAAGCGTCTGAATGAGATGGAGGTGATAATGCCGGTGAAATGAGTCCGGGGTCCAGCACCGAAAGTTACCCAGTATTTGCTTATATTGGGTTGAGGGATAACCCTGGAAAAACCTCAACCAGGTAACTTGTCGACCGGGAATCGAACCCGGGCCACCTGATTCCGCGGTCAGACGCGCTTACCGTTACTCCACAGGTGTGGACCTCTGTGAGCTAATTTCTCAACTGACAATACAAATGTGTCTACAAGATAATGTCTCGAAAGACCATAGAGGACTCTGATCATCAATGAAAAATAAAAATGTAAGAAAACAGATAAAGTGAGTTAGTAAGTTCCAAAATATCTAGGACTAGGCCCTGAAAATAAATAAATAAAAATGTTGTTTTCTGAGAGTGAAGTTGTAGTGAGCCATGTATTTTCGTAGTACGATTGTATATATACATACACACTCACACAACATATGATATATTGGGTCTCTATGTATATATAACTGTAAGTAATGGTGTTAATTTCAGGGGGTTGTTCTTTGAGATATTTCAAACAAAAATGTTTAATACAATTTTGCTCGTTTTTGCTTCCTATTCGAGATAAAAAATGTTTTACATGAAACATTTCATAGCGTGTTTTGGGAAAGCCATTGATTTAATTCCCAATATGCTCAGTCAGTTTAAGAGAGCAGTGTATTGTGATAAATGATTAAAATAATTTCAGTTTTGTTCTTTAAACGTGCGCAAATTTGATCCGAACAAGTATCACACTGTAAAATTCCTTTGCAGAAAGAAAAGTTACATTTGTTCGGATCAAATTTCTGCACATTTAAAGGACAAAACTAAAATTCTTTGAATAATTTATTACTATAATACATTGCTCTCTTAAATTGACTGAGCATATTTGGAACTAAATCAATGGCTTTCCCAAAACACGCTATGAAATGTTTCATATAAAACAATTTTGATCTCGAAAAGGAAGTAAAAACGAGCAAAACTGTATTCTACTTTTTTCCCCCTGAAATTAATGGCATTGCTTACGGTTCATTCTGTATACAGTATACAGGATGTTTCCGAGGTGGTGTTACAAACTTTCAGGGATGATGGCAAAGGGCACATGTATCAATTTGAGATAAGGAACCCTGGTCCGGAAATGACCGAGTCGAAAATTACAAGCAAAAATAGTTCTGTGGAAATGAAATAATTTTATTCCTCTGTACACCTTAATTATGTGTATTTATCTGTACATCTTACACATACTGTATTCATCTGACGTTGTTTACGTTGTCTACTTACAGTATTCTGTTCAGTGCGCTGTCTGAGGGGTGGGGACAGGAAACTACACTAAAGCAATGCAGATAGCGTAATGTGTAACGGACATGGTCGGTCCTGATATGCACGTCTGTAGACAGCAGTGTATGTGTACAAGTTGCAGTGTCCAGTCGATCAGTCCTAGTGAAATGAAGGAGTACACGAGAGCGGAATAAGCAGACCTGATTTTCGAATATGGATGAGCCAATGGGACAGTAGACAAACTCACAGATTGTATCGGGCTAAGTACTCACGTAGGAGTCATCCGACCATGCCATTTTCCACGACTGTTCCAAAAGTTAAGGGAAGGAGGGCACGTGGTCTTTTACACCACTGAATTCAGAATGATTGATTGCATAAGGATGGAAATTTTTGTTCCACTCTGAGCACTGAAAGCCTAGAAATATTGAACTAAACTTTTGTACTGAAATTTTTTAATTGCACAGGCATCACTACCCGCTCTCCTTAAAACAAAACAAATAGTGAGCTGGACTCATGCTCTGAAGTTGTCCTCGGCCATGGGTTCGAATTTCGTTTTATCTCAATATCTGGTTAAGTTTTTCTAAGGTTTTCCCCAATTTTAAGGCGAATGCCAGGTAATTCGACGGCAAATCTCGCACAATACCATCTCGCTATTACCAATTTCAAAGAAGCTAGTATCTTCTGATTGAGGTTCTGACTGATATGTACGTACTTCTATTATATCAGGCAATAATCTCACTTGACGATATTGGGCCAAGTGCCATTTACTAAAACCGTAGAAAACAAGGGTTAAAATGAAGTTATTACCATAATTCAATGGAAACATATAGCAAGTAATATAAAGTATACACATTCAAACTAAATGATATGTCAATCTCCATTAAATTATGGTATTCACTTAACTTTAACCCCTATTTTCTCCGTTTTTAATAAATGGCGCTTGGCCCACTATGGCTCTGAACTCTTCAATTGTTGTATGCATCTGAAGTCTGTCTACTGTAATATGTAGCTAGTCTGTGATGTATGCAATGAAGAGGGAAAGGAACTGGCCACCCACCCCATTATCTCTTGGCCTAGTTGCCTCATAGGTAGTGCTTTCTTCGTATCACTTGTGAGGTTCAGACTTGTCTTCAGACAGTTGAAGTTGACTAAACAACAACAACAACAAAAACAAGCTAGTAACCGATGGAATAAATACAAAGTAGGGGAAAAGACGCCCAGGTTATATTGAGAAGGTGACAAAATATATTCAATTCTCTTAAGCTTTGGTTTTCTTGAACCGACGCATGCGATGTGCGAGGTGCGAGGCCCGCCTCGCACAAATTCGGACTACACTAGAGATAGTGAGTGGTTTCTATGGCTACGGGATGCGAGGTCTGCGCACCTCGCAGCCATAGAAACCACTCACTATCTCTCGTGTAGTCCGAATTTGTGCGAGGCGGGCCTCGCACCTCGCACGTCGCACGTCGCATGCGTCGGTTCAGGAAGACCATGGCTTTATCTGGCCTTCAACTCGGGTCTGTAAGATTTGCAACCGGATAACGCTGTCACTTGAAACTGGATATTATAAACAAACAACCTGCAGAGCAGAGCAGACGCGTGAGACTCAGTCTGCTGACAGGAGTTATTCATTCAACGTGCAATGAAATCAATTATGAAATTTAAGCAGAAGTATAATTAAATTTAATGAAAATCCGCTCAGCGGGAATCGAGATGCATCACGCTACTTCCCAACAGAACAATGGAGATGCATAAGAAGCCGGTCTCTATTTTCATGGCTCTGAGCAGCTCAGGCTAGGAGACCTTCCTGCAAGATGAAGGCTCAGGCTAATTAACAAGGTATTGGACTAATAAGGACCTTCATCACTAAATTACACAAACGAGCAAGTTATGAAGAGGACTGACTTGTGGATTATGTTGGCTTTCTATATAAAGTATGGGACTCTGTGATGAAAATCTCAAGTGGGCGAAGAAAGATCAATTCATTGGTGTATAGTCTATGAATGTCTGATCAGTGTAATGTGTCGGCGATGTATGCAATGGAGGCTGAAAGGAACTGGCCACCCTACCACATTATCGCCTGGCCTAGTTGCCTCACAAATGGTGCCTTGTTGGTATCACTTGTGAAATTCAGACCTGTCTTCGGACAGTTGACTAAACAACAATGAATGTGGTTAAGACTCACAACACTGGAAGGTTGTGTAGGACCTTCAAATGCAATTGAATGGGGATATGTTTGTCGTGCGTAGGGTTCAGCATTGTGTTTCGGCAATTGGTTTGTTTACATTGCACTGCGATTCGTTGATTGGTTAATCATATAAAGCTACAATCTCACCCTGCTTAGGCCTATACCACGGCAGAGTTTCCTAACATGCATCTGCACTCTCTCTCTGTCTCTCTCTTTTTCAACAACGAAAACTCTATGCATACCTAACCTTCTCGTCTCTGTGGGTAAATTCCACCAAACACCAAATAGAATACCAAAAGTACTCTTACAATATCACTCAAGGACGATGAAGACCAGAACGTCTACAGAAATGACTTCTAGACTCAGTTTAGCTGAGACCGAAAGGGTCAAAATGGCCTAATTTCGTTGTATGACAGAGGTGTAGCCCCTAAGCATAATTTTGTCGAGAGAGAAGGGGTCCTTATTAAAATTGTTTACAATTTACATTATCGGTATTTTCAATTTTGTGTATTATTATTATTATTATTATTATTATTATTATTATGTTAAGGTATGTTTATTAATATTATACTATGTTCTAATAGAACATGTTCATGAATATTCTTATAAAATCTTTTAAACGTAATTTTCTAACAGCCATTCAATTTTTTACAAACAACAAGTTACATTTCATATTGTGTCGGCTTCATTTTATTACAAAGTCGGTACTAGGCGTTAGGTCTCGCTATAATAAAGATAGCATTGTTATAATTCGAACATGCCGCAGTACTAAGCACAGGGATTATATTGAAGGAGAGGTAGGAAGACTATGCCTTATGTCGATGTAGATTTTGTTACTCTGACAGTGAAAAATTAGAGAAGAGAAAACGATTATGGATAAAGAAAACTCAAACCTGAGTATATATTTTTTTAAGTTCAAGGGGGTTCAAACCCGATAACTCCACCTCCCCGGCGTACGCCCCTGATGTAGCCTATGGTATTCTAAATTACAATACCAATCCAAAAATAATTCGACGCTTATATAGTCTCGCAGCTGATATAATGTCGTTGAATAATCAATTAAAAAGTTTGGGATATGATTACTGATGTATCCCGTTGTTAGAAAATCATCTACGAACGAGCGTCTGGCCGCGAAACCAGGTGGCCCAGGTTCGAATCCCGGTAGGGACAAGTTACCTGGTTGAGGTTTTTTCCGGGGTTTTCCCTCAACCCAATACGAGCAAATGCTGGGTAACTTTCGGTGCTGGACCCCGGACTCATTTCACCGGCATTATCACCTTCATTTCATTCAGACGCTAAATAACCTAGATGTTGATACAGCGTCGTAAAATAACTCAATGAAATAAAATAAAAAATCTACGAACGAGTTTCCTTCTACGTAAAACATTCTGGTTCTAATTCCGAACGTAAAAAACTAAACGGTACTGCCGTTTTTCGCTCATGCCCATACGTCTCTGGAAGAAGTGCGGACTGCTACACATTGTCCTCTGTCACCAGACTGTACAAAGAAATACGTCACACGGGGAACAACTGCGCGCTGACGTTCCTTTTTTTCAAACAGGACTGTGGTTTTACTTAAGGAAAATCTACAATAAAGCGACTGTGGGAAGGGTTTCCTTCATATGCTCCGATTTGATGTGCTGTTCATACTTAACAAACACCTGATAACATTACTATATGATCTCTTGAATTCCATGCAGCAAGCTATATTTTTTTGAAACGCAGATTGTTGTCAAGAAGAAAATGACCAACTACTCAATAAATTACAATAGTATTGTTACCTTTATCCTCTTACAGTACAACCTTACTTACTTACTTACAAATGGCTTTTAAGGAACCCGAAGGTTCATTGCCGCCCTCACATAAGCCCGCCATCGGTCCCTATCCTGTGCAAGATTAATCCAGTCCCTATCATCATATCCCATCTCTTATTGTAGGGATTCGTAACAAGCTGTTTTTTACGGTGATGGGTTGTTAGCCCTTTCGTTCAACCCCCAAGCTGGAGGACCACCCTTTATCGGCTGTCCACGGCTGCTTATTCAATATATTCACAGCTACCCTCCATATCTGGAGGCCGTCTCCTCTGCAGTACAACCTTTCTTTGAAATTACAAATATTTTATAGGCCTACTATAATACGTTTTATTAATACATAGCACACAAATTTCAACTTTTATTGCACTAATTATTTTATTATTATTATTATTATTATTATTATTATTATTATTATTATTATTATTATTATTAATGAAATTGTTTCAAAGTAAATCTTTTAATATTTATTTTCATTTTAAATATTTAAATAAGTGAAACAAACATATTTCCCGAATTACTTTCATTGTTTTCGAAATTTCAATCGAAACATACAATTAAGAATTCATAATAAGATATATAAAATATCTGATAAAAGTCAGGCAATATATAATTTTATTGAATAACATGAATCGTCATAAAAATAAATATTCATATTTCATCGGAAATCTACATTTAAACATCCCCTGAACACATTTTCTCAATTTCTACTGGAACGTCTGGAACTAAATTTTGAGGTTATGCGATTATACAAATAATAAAATAATTTTCACATGATAATTCGATTTTATTTGAGCACTGCGCTGAAATTTGACAAATTGTGTACGGTAATTTTGAAGAAACTATATGAAATCAATGTTCCTGGGATGCTCCTCAAGAAGGTAAATGTTAAATAAACATAATTTGAAAATTACTTGCTAGAAATTCCTAGTATTCGAAGGTAAGGCATTGATTCTCTTTAATTTAGCAAAAACACTCTCAATCATAAAGTGTGTTTTAGAAGATGGTTAACTTTTCTAAAGAGGAAAAGATAATAACATGCCAATAATACTAACATTATCATCAGTGTTGAAAATGCAATGAGATGTGAAATTCATTATCTTTTCCAATTTTGTGATATTAATTTAAAATAAGTTGCAACAAATTGCAAGTGTAATTCCATTTGTGTTATATACTGTACATTTAAATAATAGGAGTATACGTATATAAACATATAAGTAAGCATGACACTGAACACACCCCCAGAAGGTTTTAATTCAGAAAATTGGACCAAAATTGGTATATTCGTTCACTGAATTTGTATTTTTCCCCCTGAAAAATGTATATAACTCATTTTAAACTATATTTTCGTCTTTAAAAAATAAAGTTTGATATTAATTACTTTGACAGCTTTATGGTTGTTTTCAGGACTTTCGTATGTTTCTCTTACCTTCATTTTTGAAATAACGAGGAGTCTAGAACGGCGTACCGACGAGTAAATCCACAGAGTGTAAGTCTCACAGAAACAACACACGTCCACTCTAATAAAATAAGTGAAGATGTTTTCGTTACCAAGGCGACGTCGAAGAAAGTGAGAGAGTGCATCAAGGCGGAGGTTCTCTTATAGCCAGGATCCCACTCTCGATTGTTACTCAAGACTTGGAGGGGGCCCATTCATACGTTGCAGCAAGGAAGTTGCCGTCGCAACACTTAAGCTGCTGGTTTTAATTCTAAGTTACAGTTCTTATGGCTATTCTTGTTTTATTTGTTTATTTACATTTTATCTTTCGTTCTCATTATTTATTTAACATTATTTCTTTATTTTCCTCGTGTTTTTCTTCTTATTCTTCCAGAAGTGCTCGGAAGTCTAATGTTTACCATGCTAGCCGCTAGAGCCGGAGGTTAGTGGGTTCAAATCCGACCGAAGGAGATGTATTTTAAAGGCATAATATTCTTTTCCAGGACGAACGTAAAGCTGTGGGTTCGTGCCGTAGTTTTGCGGCACTTTAAAAGAACCGTATCTAGGCATTTATTGGCAATGTTGAATTTTAACACTGAATAACTTCTGCAGTTAAAAACGTGGTTAAATAAAATAGTTATTATTATTATTATTATTACTATTATTATTATATCATCGTCATCTTCATCACCACCACCATCACCACCACCACCACCACCACCACCACCACCATTATGATCTCTTTTCATTCTTTGCAAGTATGACTGGTCGATGTGTACCTAAAGTTCACTCCAAATTACACTCACCTTCCTCAGTAGCAATTTCGGTGTTTATGATTTTCTTCTTAAATAATTCCTCACGAAAAGCAGCAGTTTCATATTTATGTTCTAGTAGTTTGATAACTTAATATTGAAACATATGATTTAAAATTTGTTTGAAACAGCTAAATAAAAATTATTATTAATATTATTATTATTATTATTATTATTATTATTATTATTATTATTATTATTATCATCAGACAACCCACCTCAATAATTTTATGTTTCTCATATTTTAACTGTTTTCCACATTATAAATCAATTTCTGACCTCAATGGTATACTAACCTGAATCTGTTGGTATGATATCTTGTCTAGATTACAGATTTAAATATCTGGCTAATTCGTGTTGGTTATTATTATTATTATTATTATTAATAAATTCAAAATCTCTTTCTCCAGTCTGTAGATGCATAAAATATGCCAATTTGCATGGGAACAATTTAGATCCTTGTAAAGTATAGTTTCGTTTATCAGTATTTACTGTCCTTGTTCTCAATTTTATTTATGTATGTTTTTTTATTTAAGATATTATTTTATTTATTCTTGCACCTTTGTACCTTCTGTTTGTGTATTGTGCTGAACTATAATTGGCCTCTGGCTGTTGTTCAGTACACAAATATTATTAATAAATAAATACATTAAATAAGTAATATATTATTATTATTATTATTATTATTATTATTATTATTATTATTATTATTATTATATTACTTACAAATAGCTTTTAAGGAACCCGCAGATTCATTGCCGCCCTCACATAAGTCCGCCATCGGTCCCTATCCTGTGCAAGATTAATCCAGTCTCTATCATCATATCCTACCTTCCTCAAATCCATTTTAATATCCTCCCATCTACGTCTCGGTCTCCCCAAAGGTCTTTTTCCCTCCGGCCTCCCAACTAACATTCTATATGCATTTCTGTATTCGCCCATACGTGCTACATGGCCTGTCCATCTCAAACGTCTGGATTTAATGTTCTTAATTATGTCAGGTGAAGAATAAAATGCGTGCAGTTCTACGTTGTGTAACTTTCTCCATTCTCCTGTAACTTCATCCCTCTTAGCCCCAAATATTTTCCTAAGAACATTATTCTCAAACACCCTTAACCTCTGTTCCTCTCTCAAAGTCAGAGTACAAGTTTCACAACCATAAAGAATAACCGGTAATATAATTGTTTTGTAAATTCTAACTTACAGTTTTTTTACAGCAGACTAGATGACAAAGCTCCTGACCCGAATAATAACAGGCATTTCCCATATTTATTCTGTGTTTAATTTTCCCCCGAGTGTCATTTATATTTGTTACTGTTGCTCCAAGATATTTGAATTTTTCCACCTCTTCGAAGGATAAATTATTATTATTATTATTATTATTATTATTATTATTATTATTATTATTATTATTATTAAATTATTTTGAACACAAATTTGAAATCACAGCGATGATTTCTATGAGAATCCGCAGTTCTAACAGATAAAAGTTGTGACTGCATAAGAAAGTCCACCACGCAAAATCCCGCATTAAACTCGCCGTATCTCGCAAACCGGTACAGGTTTTGAATATCAGCCATTTTTAAAAGTAATTACCATTCTTTCTACACATTTTTCTCGCTTTGACCCCCCATCTAACGTGAAAAATAAAAAAAGTTTGTCGCTTTCTCGTATTTCACAGTGTACAGCCCCTTTCAATTCGGCGTGGACTTAAACAGAAAAATCAAGATTATTCAAGTGAATAATACGGCTCTTCGTGCTACAAGCGACTTCTCTTTCGACATCACCGAAATTCTGAGTAACATTCAAGTTCAAGGATACCATTATCCTGGTGAGTGTTTTAAATTATTCAGTTGATTATTTATTTTATTTCTGTATTTCTCTATCCGATTTCATGGTTAGTATTACATGTGGGCGGTGCTCACAAACTTCAAAAGATTTGGAACCCCTGGTTTACATTGTATGGTTGTGCCGCAGGATTTTAAATTACAACTTCAGTGTGTCAAACGTTGAAAAACGCTGGTCTAGGTCCTGAGTAAGCCCCAGCACCATAGTGCAGCCGGAAGGATTAAATCAGTGGAGGAAATGCATCACCCCATCCGGAATCGAATCAACGACCTTCCGCTTTGCAGAGTAACGCCTTAACCGTGACGCTACCGCACGCCATCTTATTTTACTTAGTTTTGTATAATATTATAATGACTCTATTACGACTTGAAGATCGCAGAGATAAATTATTTTCCCCAGTCTAACGTTATATAATTTAGCTAAGTTTTTTCGTTCAGCTTTAAAGATACTTTCTTATTATTACAGTTTTAGCGTTTCGCAACATTCAGAATGATATTCCCTGTAATAGTTAATTTTACGGTTAAGTATAAGTTCGTTATTAATTTTGTCACGAAGATGGCACATACTTTTTCATTATGCATTTCACGCATTTTGAAACAATGAAATTCTTTAATCATGTTGGGAATGATATTAACTTTTGTAATTTACTTTCGTGAACTATTATATACAAGATTAAGCAGGAAACAAAAAGATGAAGTTTCGTTTCCTAGATTGTAAAACAATAGTTATTTATGCAACTTGCGTTTAAAGTGAAACTTTTTTTTTTGCACGAGTAAAGATTCTGAGCACTGGTTGTCAGAGAGTGCTGAAATTACACTAGTGCAAAAAAGTCCACGCCACAATACTAAGTTGCATACATAATTTTTTCTAGGATAGTGCGTGAAGTGCAATTTCAGGCACTGTTAGCAGTATGTGAAATGAATCTTTTCAACACCAGTGCGTGAAGTGAACATAGTGTGCGTGTAGTAATAACACCAGTGCGTGAAGAAAGCAAAGTGTGCTTGAAGTACTATCGAAGAAAAAACATTGTATGGTACACATTCGTGAAGTTGTATTTTGATAATCGTGTATTTGAGAAACTCGGAAAGCCTCGTTTCTCAAACCTATACTCCTGTCAAAATATTACCCACTTTAAGAACTTGTATCATAAATTACTATTATTGATTCCGTTGTAAAAAGATTTGTCACCATAGAAATAGAATGTATTACTATTAGCATCACGAAGCTTGAGTTGTGAGGGTGCCAGAAACAATAGACTGTGCCGGTACTATTTCGCATTGTCTGTAATGAGGCGATATTAGCGATCCCAGTGGTTAGCAACTATCTATGAATGCATATTTACTACGTATTGAGCTTCGTGACTGTAAATACTAGACTGTGCTATTAGGATAAAGTTATATAATACAGTAGTAGGTTATGAAGCGTGCCAAAAAGTTATTTTATCTTATCCTAGTAACATGGCGTACTGTTTAACAAACTGTTAACAACTGTCATAAATAGCTAATTACTTCACATGCAAAAGAATGATTCTTAGTTATCATTATTTCATCCTGTGAAGCAAAGTGTTCATTAGAAACAAACATTATATTTATATCCAATCAGTAACTTAGCAACAAAGGATATTTACATTTTGCTAGGGCTTTAAACAATAAAATTTTCATTATGATAAACTTATGATAATACTTGTAATAATTTCTAGGATGAGATAAAACGTTTCTTATTCCACATGGCCAAGTCCATGATATATTCGTGAGAAATTTTATTAAGACACGCTACGCATACTTTATTGCACGAGTCAATATTTACGAAACTAGTTGCGAATGGGTATATTAAATTTGTAATAGTGGGTAGTTTGATATCATGATCTAATGAAGAAAGGGGTTGCTATGACAACAACGGCAAATAATTTCATTATATTAACTTTATGGCACAAGCTACACCGTCACAATAGAAGCTATGACGTTTTAGTTGACATGTTCATACAATATTTGTTTGAAAAGTTCATAGCCTGATATAGAAATTAAACTAGGATTATTCTGAAACAATCTTTACTTCTCTACATAGTCCTCCCTGAGATTCATACACTTCGTCCACCAATGCCTTACAGATTCCTCGAGGTCTGTAAAAAAAAAAAAGCCTTCTGCTGCTGCGATAAACCTCTTCATTTGACGGAAACTTCTACCCAACCAAGTGAGTTTTGAGCTTTAGGATAAGAAGGAAGTCTAAGGGTGCAAGATCTCGCGAATAGGGGGCAGGAGTTACGGCAACAATTCGAACTGTGGTTAATGTAGTTCAGCAACCACGATTGCAGACACGTCAACAGGTACATTGTATTTTCGTGAAACAGTTGAGAATATGCAGCTGCATGTGTCTTATTGAAAGATGAAGTTAGTTGTGTTCTTTAACAAACAGCATTTTTCCAATATATGACCGTTTCTTTGTTATTTCTTGTAAGCTAAAACTGAAGATATTCCAATCTTGTAGTATTTTTTCCTCTTTTCAAATTATTCTCATTAAACAATAAAGCCACTGCATTCCCATTGGTCCAGCCGCTTTTATCATCTCAACTGTGATCTCACCTTTCCTGGTGCTTTACCGTTTTTCCATTTCTTCGAAGTTATTTCTAAACCCAACATTGTCAAATTTTTCTTTTTCAGTGCTTGTGTCAAACAGTTTGATTTATTCTCTGTGATGCAAAAAAAAATATGAAGAAAATCATATGACGTAATTGTGACTTTTCAATTTATAATAAAATAACAAAGCCCTATTAATTTTCGTAAAAATTATTATATTTCACTAGTATAGCTCACGAGTAAATTAAATAATAGATATTGAATGTAAACAAAGTACATCCACTAGCTTAGAGAAATTGCTGAAATAAAAACAGAAAAAAATGTATCTAACCTCCTGAGTCCTAAGAATATAGTATACTATATCATACTTCATACATGATTATGTTATAATATGTATGTGCAGAGACTCAAAGTATAGTATAATATATCTGCATTTGTGCCCTAACTGTAACCTGCAGAATTTTTCAGCATTTTTCCTCAAGTCAGTGACTATTTTTGAAGTGACAATGATGTTCATTATTCTTATGCAGATGAAACAGTTTTACTTTTTGGTAGAAAAACCTGGTATGATGCATATAATAATTCAAATAATGGACTTAAATTAATATTAAAAATGGTTTCACATAAATTATCTTTCTATCAACGAAAATAAAACCATAATTATTCCATTCTCATCATCTGAAAAATGTAACAAACCTCCTACATCTATATTAAGTATTGAATTACATAACTCTAATTTTTGCCTTATACAGTGTAAATGTCCGATTATAATTAAGGAATCCTCTGAAGTTAAGTATTTAGGCATAATTTTCGACAATCATTTAAAATGGAACCAACACATTTATTACCTTTGTAATAAATTACGTAAAATAATATATTATTTTGTTTTATTGAGGAATTACTTGTCAATAAGTTTATTACGCAAATATAATTAACTTTATTTCAATCGGTAATTATGTATGGAATTATAGGATGGGATAGCTTATTTAAATCCAATTTTAATTCACTTGATTTATTACAAAAGAAAATAATTAAAATATGTCTTCATAAACCTATTGATTTTCGATCTCAAAAGTAGTTTTTAGACTTTAATGTTCTTAAAATGAGACAAATTTATTATATTATTTTTTTTTCATTTTATTGGGTTATTTTACGACGCTGTATCAACATCTAGGTTATTTAGCGTCTGAATGAAATGAAGGTGATAATGCCGGTGAAATGAGTCCGGGGTCCAGCACCGAAAGTTACCCAGCATTTGCTCGTATTGGGTTGAGGGAAAACCCCGGAAAAAAACCTCAACCAGGTAACTTGCCCCGACAGGGATTCGAACCACGGGCCACCTGGTTTCGAGACCAGACGCGCTGACCGTTACTCCACAGGTGTGATTAATAAAATTCATACATAAAAATCGAAATAATTTTGTATTGTATTCTCATAGTTATGAAACAAAAGGAATTCTTTAAGATTGTTTGAACCAAAATGAAACACTGCTATACCTGGTAAGGTTTATCTTGTCTCAGTAGCAATAAAATCAAGTCCCTTCAAATGAGGGTGGAGATTATAGGAGGGTTGTAAATTTTCAGGATTCCTTTCAAAACCTTGTTATTGTACAGGCTACCGGAACTCAGTTTCTTGAAAGACAAGCTCTGTGACGGAACTATACAGCACGAAGAGACATATTTTGTTACTTTATTTTGCGATACAGAATGTATCAACTAGTCCCTTCCGCCACTGGCATCACTTCACTCCCCCCATCGCAATAACAACACAGACGAGGTAAGACATATCTCCTTTCTCTCTCTTTTCACAGTGAGACAAGATTCATCACACAGGCTTTACAGTATTTAATCATAGTAGTAATTTAGGCCCAAGGATATATAACAAATTTATATTTAAATAACTTAATCTTGTTAATTCTAATAGTTCCAGTATTAAATTTAAAAAGTTATGAATGTCTCTTGACCAGAATATTGTACGAAATGGAAATATAAAAATTGGAAATTTATCTTTTGAAGAGGTGGAGAAGTTCAAATATCTGGGAGCAACAGTAACAAATATAAATGATACTCGGGAGGAAATTAAACACGGAATAAATATGGGAAATGCCTTTTATTATTCGGTTGAAAACTTTTACCATCCAGTCTGCTGTCGAAAAATCTGAAAGTTAGAATTTATAAAACAGTTATATACCGGTTGTTCTGTATGGTTGTGAAACTTGGACTCTCACTTTGAGAGAGGCACAGAGACTACGGGTGTTTGAGAATAAGATTCTTAGGAAAATATTTGGGGCTAAGATGGATGAAGTTACAGGAGAATGGAGAAAGTTACACAACACAGAACTGCACGCATTGTATTCTTCACCTGACATAATTAGGAACTTAAAATCCAGACGTTTGAGATGGGCAGGGCATGTAGCACGTATGGGCGAATCCAGAAATGCATATAGAGTGTTAGTTGGGAGACCGGAGGGAAAAAGACCTTTAGGGAGGCCGAGACGTAGATGGGAGGATAATATTAAAATGGATTTGAGGGAGGTGGGATATGATGATAGAGAATGGATTAATTTTGCTCAGGATAGGGACCAATGGCGGGCTTATGTGAGGGCGGCAATGAACCTCCGGGTTCCTTAAAAGCCAGTAAGTAAGTAAGTAAGTAAGTAAGTAAGTAAGTAAGTAAGTAAGTGAGTAAGTAAGTAAGTAAGTATGAGTGGATTTTGTAAAAATTGAAAAATTGTGAATTTAAATTTAATTTATATATTCTTACTGCGTAGTAGATATAAGAAAAATTGCATTATATACTTCTTAATTTCAATTCAGGAATCCGCCCCTGAGCACGAGTTCTATTCTTTCAGGGGCGAGCTAAAGTTTTTCTGTTTATATTATATTTTACGTTACAGTTATTAGCAAAATAAATAAATAAATGGATGAATGAATAAATAAATAAATAAATAAATAAATAAATATTTAACTTTAAAAATGAGACAACAAATGTCTCAGGACTCAGGAGGCTAAAATGACTGTTTCTGTATCTGGAAATCTATATTTTTGCATCATCACATTACTTTCTCTCTTACACGCAATCTCCAGTTCATAATCACTTCAGAAATTTCGACAAATAATTTGTCTCCGAGCTCTGTGGAAAGAGCTGTTACTCAGTTCACATACTGCAAGGTACAATGTTAACCAAGGTAACCAGTCCGAGAACCTGTGAGCTCTCGTGCGTGCAAAAACATGAATATTGTTTGCAAGACACAAACGCCCCATTACATTCCCACTAATTCACAATGAAGACAGAATTACAACTAATAAATCAACTGAGTTTTGTGCATTACGGAGCTTTTCACAATCGGTATTACAAGAAGAAGAAGAACCCCACTCCCTACTCCGACGAGGGTCCTTATTGCTGGCAATTCGCAATCGGTTGACGATAATTGCTACAAACAGGCCTTAATTTGCAAATCTTAATAAAGATGTCGCGCTTATCTCGACTAACCATCTGAACAGATCGCATTGCTATGTTCACGGTCATTCCGTAAATTTACAAGCACGCAGCGTTTCTCTTGCCGGGCAAGAACAATTGAGATTTACGATAGTGTTGCTTCAGGAATGGAAAGGAAAAATTCGCTACAAAAAATCAAAGAGTCTGTAACATGTTATTTAATTCCGACATTGTGAGAAATTTTAACATTCACTGTCAGTGAATTTTCTTGCTTCGTTTAAAATAAATGTATTATTAGGCTATGTGATTCGTTGCTAGGATACAACTGAAACTTAAGTGGTCTATATTTTATTCTACAACACAGTAAACAGTGCAATCAAATTATCTGGTAGAATCACTTTAAGCACCTTAATCATTATAATTAACCCGGGAATCAATTTTATTTGTCGCGTTATCTAGCAGTATGTCAGTATGTATGTGTATGTATGTATTTATTCACACTGCAAATGGTTATACCCGGTGGCAGTGGTAACTAATTACACTCAATAATGACAATTAATAATAAACACAACTAATACAAAAACAATAACAATTAATAATAATAATAATAATAATAATAATAATAATAATAATAATAATAATAATAATAATAATAAGGAGCATCCTAAATTAAATGAAAAACGATCACTTAAGATAACATTTAAAGTAAATCTAATTTGTAACTTAACCCTAAGTTTGAACTAACACCCACGGGTATGATAGGTTCATACCTGCACAAGTACCTTTCGGTACTGCATTTATTTCGCTGTCAACTCACTCACTGCACTGATTCTATCCTGATTTCACTAACACTTCAAAAACATTTCACTGTTCAAATACT
>JAJSOF020000029.1:38881650-38991650 GCA_025594305.2 Periplaneta americana
TGAAGAAGATGGAGGAGGAGATGAAGTGGAAGGACTAGAATTTGAAGTAGATCAACTAAAACTAAAAGAACTGAAAGATGAAGAAGATGGAGGAGGAGATGAAGTGGAAGGACTAGAATTTGAAGTAGATCAATTAAAATTAAAAGAACTGAAAGATGAAAAAGATGGAAGAGGAGACGAAGTGGAAGGACTAGAATTTGAAGTAGATCAACTAAAACTAAAAGAACTGAAAGATGAAGAAGATGGAGGAGGAGATGAAGTGGAAGGACTAGAATTTGAAGTAGATCAACTAAAACTAAAAGAACTGAAAGATGAAGAAGATGGAGGAGCAGATGAAGTGGAAGGACTAGAATTTGAAATAGATCAACTAAAACTAAAAGAACTGAAAGATGAAGAAGATGGAGAGGAGATGAAGGATCAACTAAAACTAAAAGAACTGAAAGATGAAGATGGAAGGACTAGAATTTGAAGTAGATCAACTAAAACTAAAAGAACTGAAAGATGAAGAAGATGGAGGAGGAGATGAAGTGGAAGGACTAGAATTTGAAGTAGATCAATTAAAATTAAAAGAACTGAAAGATGAAAAAGATGGAAGAGGAGACGAAGTGGAAGGACTAGAATTTGAAGTAGATCAACTAAAACAAAAAGAACTAAAAAATTAAGATGTAGGAGGAAATGAAGACGAAGAACAACAATTGGAAGATGAAGGGAAAATCAAAAATAAAAAAATTTGGGAAAAGAAGAAAAATAGCTGAATTGTAGAATCTAGGTGAATCTTGGTACATAATGAAAATGAAGAAGTAATTGAAAAGGATAGATGTTATTTCGAAAAAGCGGAATTGCAAGTAAAACAATCGGAAGAAGGAAAGTAATACAGAAGAGATGAAAGACGAAAACATTACAGAGAAATTTGAGGAGACGAGAAAAATAGAAACACACTAGTTATAGAAAAACGATGGGGAGAATTAAACTGAATTACAAAGAAAAATTTAAAATACCCCAAGAAAATCTACCTATCACATCACAAATCGTACAGTAGAGAAAGTGTTTCATATATGGAATACCATTGCTAATTCCTGTTCTGTAGGGATAGATATACCATTTTGTAGAAAAATATCACAAGTCAAACGATATTTGTGTTGTGACATGTGCGATTGAAAATTAGGTTTTGTGGAGAAGGCCCATAAGTCAGTGACAAGGTTCACATAGAACGAAAAAAAACTCTAGCCTAAGCTGTTGTTTGGTAAATTAATTATTTTGTGTCTGCATTTTGGATTTGTTAGTATAATATTGTTGTCTTTTGTGTAATATATTATTGTACTAGATTATTTCATGTAGAATTTTATTATTTATGTTCTTAGTAACATTTCATGCAGGGTTCACATGAAGCAAAAATTATGAAGTCAGCTTCTAAAAATTGGTTTTGAGAATTAAATTATTCGTATTGTTTTTGAACCAAATGTTCAATTATTTCATGAAATAAAGAGATTGTTTTGTTAAATATTTATTAGATTTTGAGAAATCCCATGTCAAACATTTTAAAACATTAATATTGAGTCATATTCTATTAAAGAAATATTCTTTTTTGCATACAGAAATATTCGTTGTTTTTTTACAAACACTTCCCATTTAAAATATTCAAATTCCTAACTCATGTATTTCTTTTAAACAGTTTTTTGTGTTTCCCTAAAACTTTGTATTTCGTGACTTAAGGTGTTTCTAAAAAAACCGATTCATTTGTATCCCTATTTCATATGTGTAATACTTTCTCTACGTAGAAGGATGCGAATTCTAAAACACTTGAATCGTCCTCAAGTACTGAGCGGCACGCCGAAATCCAACGTGTGTGGACCGGAAGTTGCTTGTGCGACGCTTCCGTGACCAAATATGTAATAACAAATGTCTAATTAGGAGGACATCTGCCCAGCTACCTGGTAGTTAGTGGGCTGGAGAAACCAAACTAATTGCACAGATTCTCAGTACCCTCGCAACCTCTACGTCCGTCAGGTTATGAGTTCGATTCTGAACCTCGAAAAAGTTGTAGTGGCATTCCTTCTGACAGAGTAAGTTCAAGAGTTAATTTAATGAAATCGTGATTTAACCAGTCTTCAGATTAGTGTCCAAATCACAATGATGCTGCAACATTATCTTAAATAACCAAGCCGATCTGGATTTGATTCCAAAAGGCGACATGAAATTGTTTCCTTTCAGAGGGACTGAAAGTGTGCTCCATGCCATGTATCTAGCCTGTATTGTTTTAAGTGTTGAGTGCGACATGCTAAATACATTAACATACATCCAGCTAATTATGATCATTTCATTTTAGTTGACTATTACACTTTTACTACATCATACTACTTTTGACCAGAAAACGGTAAGGAACGACGTATTTCAACCAATCATGGCTACTTATCCTACACTTTTTATCACCTCACTAGCATTCGTTTCTTTTTGTTTTACTTGGTTATTTAACGACACTGTATCAACTACGAGGTTATTTAGCGTCGATGGAACTGGTCATAGCGATATGATATTTGGCGAAATGAGGCCGAGGATTCGCCATAGATTACCTGACATATGCCTTATGGTTGGGGAAAACCTCGGAAAAAACCCAACCAGGTAATCAGCCCAAGCGAGAATCGAACCCGCGTCCGAGCGCAACTCCAGATCGGAAGGCAAGCGCCTTAGCCGACCGAGCTACGCCGGTGGCTATTTGTTTCTTTGTTTGCCAACATTGTACTTTCAATAATTTTACTTAATAAAATGATTCATGTTTATTTCATCATTCTTAGTTAAAACTTTTCTATCATTTATCTTGTTTATATTATTTCGGTTATGTTATAGCTTCTGCTGTATTATATCATTGATAGTCACGCATCAGAGATTGTTTGATAATTGAAGTGGAATGCAACTGTTATAATAAAAATGAAACTGAATCAACAAAGCCTTCTTGTCGAGTAATCGTTCACAGAGTTCAATGAAGATTGTATAGTTGACACAACTAATAACAAGAGAACAGCTCATCACAAAACATTATTGTCACAGTCTTGTATATACAGTCACGAAGCTTGAGTTTATGAGGGTACTAGGAACAATAGACTGTGTAGGTACTATTTCGCATTGTCTGTAATGAGGCGATAGTAGCGATCCTAGTGGTTGACAACTATCTATGGATGCATATTTACTACGTATTGAGCTTCGTGACTGTATATACTAGACTGTGTTGTCATCTAGCGGAATATTTGTAATGATGAGATGGTACAATAATACATTTTCAAGACAGTTTAGTTTTTATTAGTACGTCAATTAATATTTTATGCAGCATTTGTTAGTTTTGTCTAGAACTGAAGTAACATAGAGCTTCTGTATGTTTTTATGGGTCGAGAAATTGCAATCGGTTTTTTTTTTAATTGGACTACGGAAACAAGATGGAAAAAGACTAATTTGAGCAGAAATGAAGCTATAACAGTAGTAATAATTATAATTATTATATCACACATTAGTTTGTTGTATTGAAGAAAAAATGAATAGAGAATGCGTGAAAAAGAGAACTGATTTTCCATTTCTGATTGTTATAATTTCACTAGCACAACAAAAATAACAACCATTTTCCTTTCTATCCCTCCAGCTATAGAAAGAACTATAGAAGCAGCTATTTAAATTAAAAGTGTACAAACAGGAAAGATTCACAGTACGAAGTTGTTAGCTATTTCACTTATCAAACGTCTTCGACATTTTCCTGGAGTGATTGAAAAGTTCAGGAAATGAAACGACGCCCAACGGACAAGGACTCATGGGAAGATCCGTTCGTTATAATGGCAATATGACGTCTGTTCAATCATGTCCGGGACTGTTCCATTGAAAGACTGACTGCCAGTTTCCGCTGTCTCTCTTCTGTTCCGCACACACCCTCAACAATGCCGCGGCTGAGGATGACTCTTACCAAAAATGACAGCGCCCTATTCCCTGTGGTTTAGGTTATAAAGAGAGAAATTAGAGTGGATGAGAGGTGACTGGTAATTCATTTTGACTTCCCTTTTGATTGCAGGCATTTATCAGTGAAAATGATTTCGCGAAAGAAATGGTAAGAAAAATTGTGAAAGCATGACAGCAGACCAGAAGAATCCGAGGTATTTTGAAAAATCCAAATTGTAGTTTTTCGGCTATAAATCAAGCGGACTATGGTTCGAATCTCGACAAAGAAATAGAAGTATTATTATTATTATTATTATTATTATTATTGTTATTACTATTACTATTCTTATTTTTATCATTATTATTAGTATCATTATTATTATTATTATTATTATTATTATTATTATTATTATTATTATTATTATTATCAACAATTGTCTTATTTTTTATACTTTGTATGTCTAATTTATTTTGACCTGCTGTTCACATTTTATTATGCTTTTTCCTTTCTTTCTGTACGTTATATATTAATGTCTGATTTCTACTTACTCGTTGTTCATATTTTATTATTATTATTATTATTATTATTATTATTATTATTATCTTATTCATTTTTGTGTGTAAAATTGTAGTGTGCTTTGTAAATTTGTAGTGTTTTCTGTAACGCAGTTTTACTCCTGGTTGAGTGTTAGAGAAGGCCGTATGGCCTTAACTCTGCCAGGTTAAATAAATTATTATTATTACTATTATTATTATTATTATTATTATTATTATTATTATTAAGTGTAGCCCTTCCTAACAGGGACTCGGTGTGCATTGCAGTCATAGGCGGAGAGAGAACCTTCCCTTGGTGGGGCAAAGGAAAACCATAGAGTCCCCATATAACGGGGTTATGAGGGACATCATATAATCACGTAATTGTGCCTTAGAGAGGGAATTTCATATTCTTACGATGGTTTTCTATTCCTCGACAAAACGCGAAATTGAGTACAAAATGCAAAATATAGGAGTTTCTGCAAAAAAGTGCGAAATTATAATTTCATGATTTTTTTTTCATGCACTTTGGCCAGTCTTTAAATTTTTCTTGCAGTTGCACATCCTTTGCTTTCTGTTCCAATCCACCCCCCCCTCCCCAGTTTTAAGCAGAAAGAACAGCCACTAGCGGGAATGCTGTAACAGGCTCGCAAACAGTTATGTTGCTTTCTCTTTGTTTATGAACAGGAATAAAGGCTAATGTTAACATATTCTTAACAATAGACTACAATCTAAACAAAGAAGAGTCTATTTAAACATAAGACCTCCTTCATGTCAAACTAAATGGGATATGTGAATTATTAGAAATTCAAAATAGATCTTAAACAATATAGGACTGTTTACCTGGTGCTTAAAGTTTTAAAAAGGAAGGGCATCAGTATGTGATAAAGTAGCCAAAATACAACTTTGACCTTAAATCCAGACGTTTGAGATGGGCAGGGCATGTAGCACGTACAGGTGAATCCAGAAATGCATATAGAGTGTTAGTTGGAAGACCTGAGAGGAAAAGACTTCTGGCGAGGCCAAGACGTAGATGGGAGGATATTATTAAAATAGATTTGAAGAGTTGAGATATGATGGTAGAGAAGCGGTGACCAAAACTCGAGCTGCAGTGATTACATGCGACAGACAGCCTATGAAGTAAGGAGAGGGAGGAAAGGTACTTGGCATGAAAACTACAACCAGTGATGGTTCCTGTAGTAACATCTTGATCAATTCCGCTGATAAAAATCTCAAGCATTGCTGTATCAGTAATGTCACTGCTGTCAACAAGAGCCAGTGAATAATATACAATTTTTCTTGCTTCTTATTTTAACCTTCCTCTTGAATATAACCAGGAATTTTCTAAATTCCTTTTGATACTTGGTAGTTTTTCAAAATTGAAAACTTCTTATGGAGAAGTTATTTAAGTTATTTTAATCGTTACTCTTTTGAAAAATTCTGTTCTACTAAAGGGCGAGATATTTCAAACCCCATATGTAGCTGACTTCCTTACATTTATCTAATCTTTCTCTTCTGGCTATGATTTAAGACATGTCAATTCCTGGCGTTTAACATACGTTGGCACATAATATTGAATTAGTTTCCTACAATATTATTATTAAATTAATAACTAATAAATATTTACCCTCATCTAAAGATTAAGAAGATTAAAATTCAGACAAAACCTAATAATTTTATCCTTCTTGGGAGAAGATCTAAAAAATATCAATATTCATGCACGTACAGAAGAATGATAGAATGGTCAGTAATATAATAATAATAATAATAATAATAATAATAATAATAATACATTATTCAGCGTGGTAATTAATGTTTCTATAGGTCTATACTCCTAATTGAACCGTTGAGCAAAGTGAACATATTACATTTTGTCCGATAGGACAACAAAAAAGTTCTCCTTCTCATTCTTTATGAAACCATCTCTTACTGCTTGTAGAGACATGTAGAGCGACATGATATCGCCACTGCTTGCCTTCAGTATGTGAATGAAACACACAGAAATTACAGGAAACTCCTCGTACCCTTTGAATGTCTGTGATTACACGATGTAATCACGACACCCGCTTTGGTCACCGCTGTGGTAGTGACTGGACTAATTTTGCTCAGGATAGGGACCGATGGTGGGCTTTTGTGAGGACTGCAATGAACCTCCGGGTTCTCTAAAAGTTATTTGTAATAATAATAATAATAATAATAATAATAATAATAATAATAATAATAATAATAAATGAGACCGGTGGAAATGGAACCCCAGATACCTATTCAATGGAAATTTAAATTTTGTGCACGACCACGTCCCGATAGCGTGTGCAGCACGTGTTTGCACGCATGTTATTACCAACTTGGCACACTTGCCTCCTGTCTGTGTTGAAACAAGACGCAGCAGATGGGCAGCGATCTGCTACCGGGGTCACCACGCCGCCCAAATTTTCGGAAACTGGTCAGCGGCGACTGCCGAATTGAGGTCGAATAACCCGCGCGTGATCGTGCAAAGGAAGTCCAGCCTTGCCCTCGCTGACGTCATGGACCATGAGAATCTCGAAGTCCGAGAGCACTAGCTCTGGTTCCATTCAATGGATGAAGCACATCACTGGTTTAACGTCGACACTAATTTTCTGAAAGCAAGATGCACTCTCGTTTTCCTGCCATCAGTTCACCGTTTCTTCCTAATTATCTTGAATATGCAGAAGCCAAAACCAAATTTTATTACTGCACCGTTTCTTTTTGGGATAGATCAACAGTTTTGTAATCAAACTACGAATGTTTCAAGGAGCAAATAACCAGCTACAGTCATAGCATAGCTAACACAAGTTGAAAGTTATCATCATCATCATCATCGTCTTCTTCTTCTTCTTCTTCTTCTTCTTCTTCTTCTGCTTCGCGAGTTAGAACTTCGGCCTGTTCCGTCTTCAGGGGAATTCATCTTGCTGATGTCTTCTGATGTAATGATGGTGATGATAATGTACTTAATGCGTTTACTATAATGATAGATGAAAGACACAGGAAATTATATCTCTAAGTTATGTTAAATTATATTATGTCAATTCTGCAATAAAAAAAATCAATTTCCACCTTCCTCTAACCGGATCTGCTGTGACAATACTTGCATGTTCAGTTACACAACGACAGTGTTCACGCACAGAGAGGTGTCCCAAAGCTCAAGGTCCGCCAATAATGATTGGTTTACAACCCACAACACAAACTTTAGTACAACTGCGCTCGAGTCGTGACGAGGATCATTATTAATCAGCGTTGCCAATGTATGAACACTTACGTTCAAAGATATCTAATGCCTAATAATCGATTGTGATCGCTGGCGTAAGTGTGGCTTCTTCAGTTATTACTTGTATGAATAGATGGCGAAGATACTATTCAGTGTCGCCAATTATACATAAATATACACCTCCGAAACCTGGTCTTTACTAATAAATGAGGAAAGGAAAATTGCGACATGGGAAAGGAAAATTTTAAGAAGAATATACGGGCCCAAAATGGCGAATGAAGAATTGAATATTAGAACTAACAAGAAATTTTACGGGATATATGATGAACCACATAATGGGTTTAATTAGAAGCGCAAGGTTGAGATGGGCCAGCTATGTTGAAAGAAGTGAAGAGAGATCATTACTGCCGAAAAAGATTTATAGAGGGAAGCCGGATGGTAGAAGATGTATTGGAAAACTTAGGAAGAAATGGATTGAAGGAGTTGAAGAAGATATAAAGCAGATGTCCACCGTTGTGGCTGAGGGGTTAGCGAGTCTAAGTCCGAACCGAGCGGTCCCGGGTTCGATTTCCGGTCAGGACGAGTTTGCCTGGGTGAAGTTTTTTCGAAGGAGGAAAAACCCGAAGGACTTTCTAACGACACGATGTTGGCAACACTGATAAATTGGCTTTGCAAATGACATCCTGACACCACTTCGACATCTTCAGACTGAAATGTGACAATAAGAGTAATTTAAACAACAACTGTGACAATTACCAGAGATGACGAAATCACGAGTTGAAGCACAGCCCAGATTATATAAACATTAGGTATTAAATATCTCTATATAATCAACTCATTATTACAAGAATGAACATTTAGAACTGTCAACAAAATGTCAATTAGATAGATTAAGTCGACACTATGTTAATTAGATAGAGTAATTGCATTTCAGATTATTCTCTTTTACTACAACGTTGAATAGCACCTAGATTATGCAAACGTGTTTCATTAATAAATGAGCCGTTCAGAGCAAAATTGGTGTAAGTCAAATTTGAGTAATGAGGTTTAAAGTAAAAATTCTGTAAAATACAGCGCAAAGTAGCAATTAATATTTCCTTCTTGCTATCCACTGACTACTAATAGTCTAAATAAACTGAATATTAATTGCTATTTTGCGCTAGATTTTACAGAATGTTTACTTTAACCCTCATCACTCATTTTGATTTACACCACTTTTGCTCTGAACGGCTCAAATATGGCTGAACCAACTGCATCGTAGCAATGAGGCGCACATTTTCGGCAAAGCGACTTAGAAATACATTGAATTCAGTGTTTAATTACGTATAATTATTAAATTGCGTAGAAGTGATCCGTCCAGTGTTGTTAGACGGCGGGAAAAATCCCGAAAAACGGGAATTTTAAGTAAATGTTGGGATGGCAATACAGAGTCGAATTCGGGATTTTTAGTATTACATGTATTATTTATTATTTCTTACAATTTTGCGAGTTATGACATTAGTGTACTATAAATTTTCACTTTTAGACTTTTTGGAGCTATACCTAGAAGCTGTGACCACTAGATCACAAACCTGGTCAGTAGGTGAATATTTGAAACTTGGATAACTTTGGAATGTATATTGATATAAAATTCAAGAGTAGATAACAACCAACGTTTTTCCACCTCAAATGAAGGTCTTTTCTCTTGAACAATATTTCCTTTCCAATTAGAATATTCCTTTCCACCGTTCCTCACAATCTTCCTTGCATTATCTTTCCATTTGTCGAAATTCAGCTTACGTTTTCTGTACTAATTCATGTTTTTAAGAGCTGATGATGTCAGCTTAGAACAAGAAGCCTCAGCCATCTTCTATAACATACAAAGTTCTTCCAGGTAAGCCAATATTGATATAAAAATGAGTATGTTTCAAAACGAAATTTCCCTTAGATCACTGGTATCCTGTAGAGGAGAGTTTCTCAAACTATGATCCGCGGACCACCTGTGGTCCTCGAGGTCTGCCCTTGTGGTCCTTCAAACAAGATAGAAGAAAAAATACAATTCAAACGAATTGCGTATAACATTATAGCTTAAAATCTCAGAGTCTGGAAATGACATATGGCAATCGAATTTCACTTTTTCTCCCAGTACTGACATTTTATGAAATTTATTACCCTACCCGTCTATCGACTTCCCACTCTACTCTCAGCAACAAAAGAGGGATTTAAAGCACTATACACGTGGTGTTTCTCGCAATCTTTTCCCTGCACATCTGGCGCCGCGCCTGTAATTCAGCCAGGGACCACCCGAATTCATAACAGAGGACCAAAGTACCGAATCTTAATTCAATTTTAAAATATAAGTATACTGATATCAAAATATGCTACGAAAATGATAAATTTGCTTTCGAAGGGAACAAGAGTAAGGCGGTCCGCAGAACTGTTCTGACTTAAAAAAGTGGTCCCCACTTCAAAAAAGTTTGAGAAACGCTGCTGTAGAGCATATGTTCAATTAACTCGTACGAGGTAGCCCCTAGCGTAAGCAACTCGCAGAGCATATCCTTTAAGGTCGTTTTTACTATTTTATATGGAAAGTTATTGACCTTAGCAGAGCATGTTTGACGTGCAATATCTCCTGGTTCTATAGACATTTGGACACTCATGCTGTACAGGGACTAGCATTCAACGTTATTCCACTGAAAACTCTGTGGTCAAAATTGTTACATCCAACCTTTTTCCACTGAGGTACTCAATTGCATATACTATATAGAAATATAAAGCCACCGGCGGAGCTCAGTTGGCTAAGGCCCTTGCCTGCCGATTCGGAGTTGCTTTCGGGCGCGGGTTCGATTCCCACTTGGGCTGATTACCTGGTTGGGTTTTTTCCGAGGTTTTCCCCAACCATAGGGCAAATGTCAGGTAATCTATGGCGAATCCTCGGCCTCATCTCGCTATCACCAAACCCATCGACGCTAAATAACCTCGTAGTTGATACAGCGTCGTTAAATAACCAAATAAAATAAAAAAAATAGAAATGTAACTAATATAAATAAATGTAGCCTATAGCCTATATCAATCAAAAAGAAAGTAATTAACAGTCGATCTATGTTCAAGCGCACCGTAGGCCTATCTATCTGCTTTTCATAGCAGTTCTCTCAGGGTTCAGCTTGATTTGATATTTGTTATGCAGCACGACACCGACACCTACCTACATAGTAAATCACATTGAAAACGGACAAACAGACATGTCCTAGACGAGAGCTGAATCCACAACTATAGCTTTCCTGTATCGACAAATCTGTGTCCCTTGGTCGCTAGGAACTGCATGTACTGTACAGTATATGCCATGACCGGCGTTAGCAAGTAGATACATGACTAACCTAATTTAATTCAATTAGTTACACATCAAAGGCAGATCTAAACAAGCACATAAATAAAGTGACACCTTCAGGTTGTCACGCAGGTCGTTCGGGTTCAAGTCCCGATCCGGCCTGGGATTTTATTCACAGTAATAAACAGCCATTCCATTTGTCACGGATGTTATATTTTTACTAATTCAAAACTCTATATATTGAAAATGAAGTGACTTTTTGTCAATTTTATTATTAGAATCAATTTAGAAGATCACTAGCATTTTACAGAAAAAAAAATTGTTCGATAATAGTACATTATGCAACGAGCCTATAATGGTAGTAATTAAGACGCAAGTATGTTTCTTTATGAAACGAGCGCAAGCGAGTTTCATAATAGCGTCTTAATTACCATTATAGGCAAGTTTCATACAACTTTTTATGCTCGACCATATTTCTAACTTGAACGTATTGAAAATTAGGTCTCTTTATGGTTATGTGCGAACTGACCTGAATTGTGAGATGTGCGCAGACGCGAAAGTATTGATTTTTTCCGAGGCCGAATGTCATTGACCTTGGCACAGAATAAGAATGAACATTAGTCTGATATAACCTGAAAATGATTTAGAATTGAAAAACGAGATGACAAATTGAATTTATTTGAATATTATTTACAATTAACGCTAATTATTATAGTAACAGAACATAACCTTCTGCGACAGTATTGGATTTCCAGTCTCCGTGACTTTTCGCTAATTGTCTGTCGATTGCATATCCGAGAATAATCGATATAACGGTACAAAGCTGACTTGTCATTGGCTGAAGACCTGTACTTTAATGAGTAGGTGTACTTTAATGACATGCATTAAAGGACTGCTACCAGGTGTATAATTACTACATTTCGGCACGGTCGAGCATAAAATGTAATATTATTATTGCTGAAAATAAAGAAAAATTTTCGTCACGGATGTTGCAAGATTTGTGAACTCACTTCACACCTTATTAACAAAAAGTGTAAAACACAGGACTCTGCCTCAAGCGAAAAGAGATTCATTCTCATAGTGTCCATGTGAAAGCTATGCAAATATAATGGCATCCAATTAGTTCGCAAAAACATAAGTAATCGGTAAATATTTATAGCCGTTTCTTCCATGTCAGGGATGTTACACGCATTTTGTCACGGATGCTACAGATGAGTTAATGTCCTTCATTTTTCCAGTTTCAAAACAAATGTGACATTTCTAAGTCTAAATATTCACTTGAACTGTAAAATTAATTGTTATTAACCCAAACTACTGAAAATAAGTGGCAGAAATAATATAGTAAAGAGTAATAGTTCCTTGATCCTGGAGCTCTGGAATTAACAGTGAAGACTCTCAAAATATTTGTTCAATTATAGCTCCTTGAAAAAACATACATTAACAGCTGATTTCTCTATCAGTAAGTACTGCAAACTTAACGGAAAAAATCACTGTACCTATTACCCAGCCAACACCATTTATATTCAATGCTCATAAAATTTGTAAAATATTTTCCTTTTGAAAATAAAACATTATAATATCTAGATTTAGAGCCTTATCTATGTCTTGCACTAATAGTAAACAAATATTTCTGAAACATACTTTTTCATTGGAATTCCCAGTTTTCCTGGAAAGGTTGTAAACTTTTTTTTTACTTGGTTATGTAACGACACTATATCAACTGCGAAGTTATTTAGCGTCGATGGAATTAGTTTTAGCGAGATGGTATTTGGCGAGATGAGGCAGAGGATTCGTCATAGATTATCTGACATTCTCCTTACGGTTGGAAAACCTCGGAAAAAATCCAACCAGGTAATCAGCCCAAGTTGGAATCGAACCCGCGATCGAGTGGAATTCCGTAATACATCTTGTGGAGGGTAAAGTCGCAGTTGGGAATTTTCCGTTTCTCCAAGTTAGGTATCATTGATGAATATTAAATGAATGAAAAGAAAGGAGAAATAAAAAATATATAAATTATCCAGCAAAGGCAAGGCAAGAAGGAAAAGAAGAAATATATAGAGGAATAGTGGAAGAAAAGCTCATAGAGAGGAACATACCTGAAACTGCCAGAAAACGGTGGATTACTTCTTATGGGATTATGTTAAACCACGGGTTTGTGCCAACAAGCCAGGAGCATTTTATGACCTAAGAAACAATATCACGTGCGTTATTCGTTAAATTTAGCCTGGTATATGTTCGTCTTTCATTGAAAATTGGAAGATCCATATACGCGCAACCCAACGAAGCCGGAGTGACTATTTAACTGATGTTCTCTTCCGTACGTAATTCCATTAAGTGTGCTTCAAAATGAAGACAATTAAATTAATAAACCTCTTTCGTTTATACAAATTGTTTCATTTTAAATATATGACACTCTTATTAGAAGAACCTTTATATTTTGTTTGTTATTAAGAAAAAAAACAACACAAATTAATGTTTTCTTCCAGAAATCTGACATCTCTTTTCTGTCACTAACCAATGTATAATCTCTTTCTAAATGCTGAACACTAACTGGTATAAAAATGAAAAAAAGAAAAAAGACTGTGTTGCATACCTTTACGTGGAACTACGGGTTTCTCTTCTATTTCATTTCATCTCCTCGTAATCCGAATGCTATTCTCGTATTTTCCTTTCTCTTTGTATTCCTCTTGTATTATCATTGATCTTCTTGTATTCCCCTTGTTCTCCTTATATTTTCATTGTTCATCTTGTATTTCCTTGTTCTCCTTATATTTTCATTGTTCATCTTGTATTCCCTTGTTCTCCTTATATTTTCTTGTTCATCTTGTATTCCTCTCGTTTTCTTTGCATTGTCCTTGTTCGCCTTATATTCCCCTAGTTCGCCTTGCATTTTCATTGTTCCTTGTTTTCTTCTCTCCCTATCATGAATTTTCAGGACTTATTTCCCTTGTTTTCCTTGTATTCCCCTTGTTCTTCTTCTATTCCTCTCGTTTTCTTTGCATTGTTTGTCAAATTTGAAGTTGTTCCCTTATATTTTCATTGTTCATCTTGACCACATATTTTCATTGTTCAGGGTATTTCCCTTGTTTTCTTGTATTCCCCTTGTTCTTCTTTATAAACGTCTAGTGATGATTCAGGATATAGCAGGTCTATATGAGCTAGAATGACTAGGGCCAAAGGTTCAAATCCGTTTATAAACGTCTAGTGATGATTCAGGATATAGCAGGTCTATATGAGCTAGAATGACTAGGGCCAAAGGTTCAAATCCTTTAATAAGAAGAGTAAGAAGATATTGCTGATAATAGTAATAGTAGTAATCCTATATATAAGAAGATGTTAAAAACTGGCTGCCAGAGTACTGCAATGCCAGCTAATGCCAGACTCCTCGTTGCTGAGTGTGAGAGCGGGCCATTATGACCTTCCCCGCGCCGTGGGAACTCAGCATTCAGAGGGGGAAGCAATTTATCAGCGCAATTATAAATTAGGATCGCGTAGAATGGTGAAGGTTGCGCCAATTTAATTATATCCGATCACGATGACGACGACGACTCGCGGCCCACACGCTGCGACAATCAATCTCAAGTTGCTCAACTTAATTCGTCGGAACACTCTCCGGAGTGACACATGCAAGGGGAAAGCTTTTAACGGTATATAATCACGAACACCAAGCGATATGATTTATACGCATTTAGTTTTAATGTAAGTGTGTTCTGAAGTAATGAAATTTAGTGAAAGTACCATGAAATGAGCGTCCATCGATATGGCTCAGTAGAGAGTGCGTGCACTTCCCAACCAAGAGGACTGTGGTACTATTTCAGGAGTTAGCGGAGATTCTCCACGGGACTCACAAGGGAACTGTCAACATTGAAAGGTTGAGTAGGACCTTCAGATTTTGCACACTAATACGTTTTGTTGTTGTTTAATCAACTGTACGAAGACAGATCTGAATCTCATAAGTGCCCCCAATAAGGAATCACACATGAGCCAACTATGCCTGGAGATAATGGGGTAGGGTGGCCAGTTCCATTTGCCCTCCAATGCATACATCGCCGGTTAGCTACATGTTACACTAATCAGACTTCAGATGCATACAAACAATTGTTCTTCCTCTGACACGTATTGTCAAGTGAATGTACTGCCTGATAATAGATATACATATCAGCCAGAATCTCAATCGAGGGGTTGATACGTCTTATTAGTATAAAATGTTGTGCCAAAAAAAGTTCCGACAATAATATGCAAGATATTAAAACAGTATAAAATGTTGTGCCAAAATGTTGCAAAAATTATATGCAAGATATTAAAACAATATAAAAGTTGTGCCAAAAAGTTGCGAAAATAATATGCAAGATATTAAAACAGGATAAAATGTTGTGCCAAAAATGTTCCGAAAATAATATGCAAGGTATTAAAATAGCATAAAATGTGCCAAAAAAGTTGCGAAAATAATATGCAAGGTATTAAAACATTATAAAATGTTGTGCCAAAAATGTTCCGAAAATAATATGCACGATATTAAAACAATATAAAAGTTGTGCCAAAAAGTTGCGAAAATAATATGCAAGGTATTAAAACATTCTAAAATGTTGTGCCAAAAATGTTCCGAAAATAATATGCACGATATTAAAACAGTATAAAATGTTGTGCCAAAAAAGTTGCAAAAATGATATGCACGATATTAAAACAATATAAAAGTTGTGCCAAAAAATTTGCGGAAATAATATGCAAGATATTAAAACAGTATGAAATGTTGTGCCAAAAAAGTTGCAAAAATGATATGCAAGATATTAAAACAATATAAAAGTTGTGCCAAAAAGTTGCGGAAATAATATGCAAGATATTAAAACAGAATAAAATGTTGTGCCAAAAATGTTCCGAAAATAATATGCAAGGTATTAAAATAGCATAAAATGTTGTGCCAAAAAAGTTGCGAAAATAATATGCAAGGTATTAAAACATTATAAAATGTTGTGCCAAAAATGTTCCGAAAATAATATGCAAGGTATTAAAATAGTATAAAATGTTGTGCCAAAAAAGTTGTGGAAATAATATGCAAGGTATTAAAATATTATAAAATGTTATG
Organism: Periplaneta americana; assembly: GCA_025594305.2. Classification (NCBI taxonomy): domain Eukaryota; kingdom Metazoa; phylum Arthropoda; class Insecta; order Blattodea; family Blattidae; genus Periplaneta; species Periplaneta americana. The sequence continues at coordinate 38,897,716 of JAJSOF020000029.1, forward strand.
CAAAAAAGAGTTGCGAAAATAATATGCCAATTATGAAAATAGTATTAAATGTTGTGCCAAAAAAGTTTCGAAAATAATTTTCAAGGCATTAAGACAATATAAAATGTGCGGACTCCGTTTGGTATAGAAATGGACTCGTTTAAATTCTCGTTTACTGGTTATTACATAAGCATTTTCATGGCAAAGTCAGTGTACGGCAATTTCCGTTCTACAAAATTCTTTCATTTTTTTCCTATTAGTGTAGGTCAAATATGGACGGTACACGTCAAAAGTAAACAAAAGAAAGGAGGCATGATTAATTAATTAAAGAGTGTGATCTCAAAACTCGCTCAGTTCATTTGGCCATTTTTATAATTTATAAATATATCTATATGATTAAGCTTGAACCCTCTGTCATATTTTAAGCATGTCTTCTTCCAAAACAACGCCAATGCTTGTCTAAAAGGTTGTGTTATTGTGCATGTCACTTGAAAACTCGCTTAGTCCGTAGACCAGTGGATACCATCCCATAGCACCTCCTCATACTCATCCTCTTTCACAATAGCCCTGCCAAGACTCTGGAATTCGCTACCTGCTAGCATCAGGGACTGTCGAAATAAAATTGAATTCAAACGCAAACTTACTAGGCACTTGGTCAGTAATTGATTTCTTGTAAATAGTTTCCTTAATCTATCACAAAATATTTCAATTCCAGTAATTTCCTCACTATACAATTTTGTTATTCTAGGTTTAATTTGTAATTCAGTAAATATAAAATATTCTTTGTTTTTCTATGATAAATTATCTAGCTTTAATTAGTCAGGTAATCATTTCGTACTTTGATTTTTATTGTAATTGTAATTGTAACTTTAATACTAATTGTAATTTTATTTGTAATTGTAATTATAAATTTAATACTAATTGTAATTTTATTCTTCATATTATAGCTGGAATCTCCTGGTAGAGGGGCAGAGAAGGCCTGACGGCCTTATCTCTACCAGGTTAAATAAATAAATACTAAATACTAATACTACAAAACCTAGCTCAGTACTTTAATAAAAATGAACTTAACGCGTTTTGGCATCACACTCTTTATTAAATGGAAAAGAAAAAGGGGCAGAAACAAAATAAAAGCGTAAAAGAAAGAGAATAAAATATAAATTCGATGAGAGGGAAAACGGAAATTATAATAGACGAAGTGTAGAAATAAAAAAAAGAGAGGAAGAAATAAACGGAAAATGAAGACACGAGAAAATAACCATTTAAAAGCAAGGAGAGTAAAAGCAAAGGGAAATAAGATATGAATAGGAGTAAAAGGGAGGGAATGATGGCGAACATCTCCGCAGTGGCACGAGTCTCACTACATTGCAACACGCGCGGTTTATGGGAGAGCGTGCTTTCTTCGGACTCCGCGGGCATTGCACAGCGGCGTCACGCGCCCCTGCCTTCAAAAGACACAAGTAAACGTATCTTTTGTAATTGGAATGTGTCGCGTGGAATGCTGGATTCCTTCCTGGTGACACGATCACAGTCGAGGGTCAGACCTCGGTCTCATAAAAATCGGTGCAATTATATCCCACATGCTTTCTCATCGTACAGACACTTTGCTCTGACTTCCTTCTTCTCGGTTCTGTATCATATGGAAAATTGAAACGAGATATGAATGGACGACCATATAAATAACAATAATCCGTGGCGCTACAGCCCGTGAAGGGCCTAGACCGACCAGCCGGCTGCTGGCCTCACGCCCACATGTCGAAGCAGAGGTGGACGATCATCCAACCAGAATGGAGGTATCGTGTGGTTAGCACGATGATTCCCCCAGCCGTTATAGCTGGCATTCGCAACCGGATTTCGCTACCTATCGTAGCTCCCTAAGTGCATCACGATGCTGGGTGGGCACCGGTCCCATACACTGGCCGGAATTTCATGAGAAAATTTCTTCCCCCATGAGGACTCGAACCAGCGCGCATTCCGTAACGCGAGTCCTAGGCAAGATGCCTTAGACCGCGACGCCATGGCGCGGGACGGACGACCATATGAAGAGTGAATTATTTTAACTTGAACAATTTCAAGGGAAAAATTGTTCCGGGTCCGGGTATCAATCCCGAGATCTTAGGCTGAACGCACCAACGCTTTTATTTTATTTCAATCCTGTAAAATTCTCACTCTTCCATCGCTGTATGTATTGCAGTGTTTGTTATATACCAAAATGAATATACATCCCTTTGAACTTGCATTTTCACGAACACCATACGAGAAGTTGGAAAGATATAAGACTTGATTTTTGCAGATACAAGACTACACAAAACAGTTTTTATTATGTCTCTCTGAAGTTTTATAATAGCTTACCTAATTCAACTAAAAATATAAATTATGATTCATTCAAAACGATAATTAAAAGAAAATTGTATGAACACAGTTTGTATAGCATTAACGAATATTTCAACTTGGCTAATAATTTTGTATGATTTTATTTATATTGACGTTGCTATGCATAAGGTACTTATGTGAAAGCAATAAAGTAGCTATCTATCTATCTATCTATCTATCTATCTATCTATCTATCTATCTATCTATCTATCTATCTATCTATCTATCTATCTATCTATCTATCTATCTATCTATCTATCTATCTCTATCTATCTATCTATCTATCTATCTACCTACTACCTACCCACCTACCTACCTGCCCACCTCACCTACCTACCTACCTACCTGCCTGCCTACCTACCTGCCACCTGCCTACCTGTACCTACCTACCTATCTATCTATCTATCTGTCTATCTATCTATCTATCTATCTATCTATCTATCTATCTATCTATCTATCTATCTATCTATCTATCTATCTATCCATCCATCCATCCATCCATCCATCCATCCATCCATCATCCATCTATCCATCCATATCTATATCTATCTATCTCTCTATCTATCTATCTATCTATCTATCTATCTATCTATCTATCTATCTATCTATCTATCTATCTATCTATCTATCTATCTATCTATCTATATACCTACCTATCTATCTATATACCTACCTATCTATCTATATACCTACCTATCTATCTATATACCTACCTATCTATCTATCTATCTATCTATCTACCTACCTACCTACCTACCTATCTATCTATCTATCTATCTATCTATCTATCTATCTATCTATCTATCTATCTATCTATCTATCTATCTATCTATCTATCTATCTATCTATCTATCTATCTATCTATCTATCTATCTATCTATCTATCTATCTATCTATCTATCTATCTATCTATCTATCTATCTATCTATCTATCTATCTATCTATCTATCTATCTATCTATTGAGCTAGGTACCCAGGAACTACTTCACCCGACACAGTCTCAACTTTTCCCTTTATGTCTACATAACTCGAGTGGGCCTACATGTCGTCGCGGCGCTGGTAGATGCAACATATCTGTACAATTACATCCGAGGCCGTCGTTCTAGTTAGCTCTACCGAAGCGGAGTAAAGAATCGTCATCCTGCGTACTATAGGGTAAAGTTGCCTAATTCCGTGGTACGTTTCTTTCACTGAATGTCACAGGATTGGGTATCTTGATAGGAAACTCACCAATGTTTCAAAAGTAAGCGAAAGATGCACTCTTTCGGAAAGATGTCTGGCTCTATGGTCAAACGCAAAGATTGACTAACATTCAATTTAAAAAAAAGTATCACGGGATTAGGAGTATCACGGAATTAGGCAATTTTATCCTACAGGGTGAACCGGAAGAAATGTCATTAATTCAGGTTACTATTCTTTGAGATATTTCAAACAAACATGTTTAATACTCGTACAATTTTGCTCCTTTTTACTTTCTTTGCAAGATAAAAATGATTTTATATGAAACACTGCATAGCGTGTTTTGGTAAAAGGATGGATTTAATTTCCAATATGCTCAGTCAGTTTAAGAGAGCAGTGTATTGTGATAATAAGTAACGGTTAGGAACGACCCTTTGCACGTCGGCCATACTGAGGCCTATTGTGCACCCCGAATGTTATGGGATGAATGAGAATGAGGGTTTACCAGCCCATTGGCCTCATGTAACCCCTCACCCGCTCACTCAATGGGGAGCTCCTAACCTCCCCAGCTCTATGTTCATACCGCGAAGGTGAGTTAGCGAGTCTAACTCCGAACCTAGCGGGCCCAGGTTCGATTCCCGGTCGGGACGAGTTACCTGGGTGAGGTTTTTTCGGGGTTTTTCCCTCACTCCAATGGATGAATATCAGGTAACTTTATCAGGCGATTGGAACCCCAATCATCTTCGCCACTTCCTTTCCTCCCCTATCATTCTTTCATTCATCACCCCATTACTTCTTCTGATTTTCAGATCGCTCTACAGGCGGCCCTCCGAAACTGCTGGCTCTGTAGACCGGCCTCCGTGGATTGTATTCATGTGATGATGGATAGCTTCTGCAACGGAACCCGGGGCAGACCTTCTCGGAGGAGGACTTCCGCCTCGGACCGTTAAGGAGCCTTGGGGGGGTTGCCGAAGCAGGAGTGGTACATGGACTCTGTGGCTGTAGGGACCGGTCGTTAAGGGGGTCAAGTGGTTAGGTCGGTGCGCGTAGAGGATCGGCAGGCACGCAACTCGTCTCATATTGGGGGTATACAATAGACCTCAGGTCGTAGTGCGTGGGATGTTCCTTCCCTCCCTCCTAATAAGAAAAAAAATTCTATTTCACTAATGTTAGCTTCACCAAAACGTTTGAACGGAGCCGCCATTTTCAGTTTACAGTCTATGCGGTAAACAAATAACGATCGCAGTGCATGTTTTATAGTACGTACCGTACATAATTTGGAGTTTAAAATGTTCGTAAACAAAGAAACAAATGGTAGGGAGGTGATAAAAACATAAGAAAGTATATAAAGATTAGAAGAAGTAAAGTACTCTAATACAATAAATTAAATATTAATTGATTTACCAAAATTCTGTTTCACTAATGTTACCTTTACCAAAACGTTTGAACAGAGCCGCTATTTTCAATTGACTATCTATGCGGGAAAAGAATGACGATCGCAAAACATGTTTTAATAGTGCCGTAAAGAACTTGCAGTTTCAAATATTGGCAAACAAATAAACAAATGCTAGGGAAGTGATAAAAACAAAAAAATGCTAAGACAGTGATAAAAATAAACAAATACTAGGAAGTGATAAAATTACAGCGATAAACAGCCATGATTGGTTAAAACACGTCCTTTCGTACCATTTCATTGGTCAAAAGTAGTATGATGTAGTAAAAGTGTAATAGTCAATGAAAAATCCCACATCTGACCGGAACTCGAACCCGCACTACCTGTATGACAGACTGAATACCTGACCACTCAACCACTGTAGGATCACACTACTGTTCTCCAACCACGAGAAAGTCTCTGCCGGATGAGACGAAGGGGGATAATGCTGTGAATGAATGTTGATGTCATAAGATGTCATAAGGTCACACACGTGGGCACTCTTATCTCTATTGGCTAGCTCTCACAGCACAAACCATAACATTGATACAGACATATTGATACTACCCTAGTTACAAAATTAGATCACAGTTAATCTCCTGGGGTGCTATTCATAGACATTTCGCAGCACGCACTACGAGCGTACTAAGCTAGCCCCGGCTATCCACTGGTTACTAGTACAGAATTCAAATCATATTCTATCGCTAACACTGGTTTATGAATACGAAAAACGCTGATAATCCACCGAAAACCCGCGCTAAAAATGTCTATGAATACGGCCCCTGGTCTTTTAATCTCTTCATACAGGAAATAACATATGCAGGAGAGCGCATGGTTTTTAAATTGGCTTATAACGGTAATATTATTTATCTACTTCGTTCCAATAGATGAGGCAATAGTAAGCACATTCCTTTCACGGTTGATCTGGTTGGAAAACAGTAAGGCTGAAATTATTATACCTAATTGTGACGGAAAATAGACGTGCGGCTATGTTTAGAACAAGTTTAACAAAACTGCAATTGATAGATTATAATTTCTGTACTGTAGGACTGACTGTTGCTGTGTATTGCCGGCAATAATCCTGATAGCCTGATAACGTATCAACTGATAACCTGTGGTCGCTGATACCGCTGTATCATTGTGAGTCAAGATAGTGCACATGTAGGACAGTGGACACGGTCGTGCTTCGTGGACGAAGGTACGTTCATGTAACAATGTACTGTAGGTACCTACAGGGGACACTGTTGTACCTTTAATCACTTTTCATATTGACTTTTTTTATTTTGGGACATTAAAATTTTAAATAAAAAATATGTCTGAAATAATTATTGAAGATTACTTTAGAACTTCCTACAGGTACTTTCCTGTTTTACAGATCTATTAAGGATGAAAAAAATAAAATGAAGTGATATGTAAAGTGTTCCATGGTACAACAGGTTCGTGTACCTTGGAACATTGAAACACAGGGAATATAGGTGGTAATATAACTGTAAAATCTCACGATCATTAAAAAATGTATTTGCCATCATTTGCAGGCTTCTCTGATTGAGATTTAATTTCCTGGAGGAGCCATAACTCCTTCAACAACTTTTTAAAAAGCATCCTGATCAATTGGAGTCCTCGTAACTCCAGACTTACTTCATGGCATGATTTTAAAATTAAAAAAATATTGAAAGTTAGAATGTATAAAACAGTGTTATATTACCGGTTGTTCTGTATGGTTGTGTAACTTTGACTCTCATTTTGAGAGAGGAACAGAGGTTAAGAGTGTTCGAGAATAAAGTGCTTAGAAAAATATTTGGGGCTAAGAGGGATGAAGTTACAGGAGAATGGAAGAAGTTACATAACGCAGAACTGCACGCATTGTATTCCTCATCTAACTTACTTACTTACGTACAAACGCAGAACTGCACGCATTGTATTCCTCATCTAACTTACTTACTTACTTACTTACAAACGGCTTTTAAGGAACCCGAAGGTTCATTCCCGCCCTCACGTCGGTCCCTATCCTGTGCAAGATTAATCCACTCACTATCATCATATCCCACCTCCCTCAAATCCATTTTAATATCCTCCCATCTACGTCTCGGCCTCCCCAAAGGTCTATTTCCCTATGGTCCCCCAACTAACACTCTATATTCCTCAGCTAACATAATTAGGAATATTAAATCCAGACATTTGAGATGGGCAGGGCATGTAGCACGTATGGGTCTATCCATAAATGCGTGTAGAGTGTTAGTTGGGAAACCGGAGGGAAAAAGCCCTTTGGGGAGGCTGAGAAGTAGATGGAAGGATATTATTAAAAGGATTTGAGGGAGGTGGGATATGATGGGACTGGATTAATCTTGCTCAGGATAGGGACCGATGGAGAGCTTATTTGAGGAAGGCAATGAACCTCCTAGTTCTCTAAAAGTCATTTGAAAGTATGACTTATTTCTAAATATGATAAAATATGCATTTAAATTACCAATAAGAACCGTGTCATCGTGTTCATAAAAGCTAGAAATGTGTTCAATTTAAGTTTCTAAAAAGAGGTCAGTACAAAAATCTGACGTCATACAAATTCGAGCTCTAGTGATAATAATAGTAATGCTAATCACAATCATCCTGTGTGGCGCCAGTAATATTTCTCAACTACATAGTCATCAATCACGGGTTTGATTCCCTGAAATGAAATGGACGTTTATTTCCAATTAATGTCTGTTCTGCGTCATATGCTTACCGCACGTTATCTACTTATCAGACGCTATATCTGTCATATTCATCAATTGACCAGTTTAATGTCTAGCCACGGTAGATATTGCTTGGAAATTCCCGACAAGAAACGAGGAATTTGGATAAAAAATTAAATTCTTGTTCTCCACCACAAACTCCATCGTGACAAATACAATAATAATAATAATAATAATAATAATAATAATAATAATAATAATAATAATAATAATAATAATATCATCAAACCGTAATGAGTTTGCAATTAAAGACGACACATTATAAGAAAGGGATCGTCCAGTCTAGGCTCATTTCAGTGATTGTGCTATTATCTCAAATAATTTGTATTCTTCATTCAGGTATTCTGTCTTCATTATTAGGTTGGAAAAAAAATGGCTTATTTAACGATGCTCCCAACTGCAGAGGTTATATCAGCGTCGCCGGTGTGCCGGAATTTTGTCCCGCAGGAATCCTTTTACATGCCAATAAATCTACTGACATGAGCCTGTCGCATTTAAACACACTTAAATGCCATCGACCTAGGCCGAGATCGAACCCGGAGCCTCTAGCATAGAAGGCCAGCGCTATACCAATTACGCTACCGAGGCCGACGTTCGAGAATATTTTCTGCAATTTTGAGATATATATTTAAATGTTAATTTTATTACTTCAGTCTTCAAATCGATGGCTGAGAAGCTCGTCAGCTCTCGGCAATAAAATCTCGCTACACAGGATGAGTAAAAAATATGGAACAATGCTTGTAACTTTCTTATTTCTAATTTTACAAAGAAAGTATTTATACAAATTTGTAGGGTATCAAAGGAGAAATATTTTGAACACAGTTTCAAATACTATGCTTTTCATTTATAAAGAGTGTGCCAATGAGACTTTTTTAATGGCAGCATTTACAAAGCCTCGTCAAATTAATGTACAGAAGCATTAAAATTTCCCTTTGTTCAGTGCACATGCATTGTCATCAAAAGATGTAATTTTTACAAAACAGTTTATAAATGGCAAGACAAAATATGATTTTGTACGTACTGAGACCTGAAGAATCCAAAAATGGGGTACATGGTACCATTTAAAAACAGTCTCATTGGCACACTCTTTATAAATGAAAAGCATCGTATTTGACACTGTGTTCTAAATATTCCATCTTTGATACCCTACAACTTTTGTATAAATAGTCCCTTCATAAAATTAGAAATAAGAATGTTACAAGCATTGTTCTATACTTTTTCCTCACCCTGTATAAATCCCAAAAGAGTAGCTGCCCTTCATTAAGGGTTCCCAAAAGGCATAGCATACTAAACTAATAAAAATAATAATAAACATTTGCATTATCAGTATCATTATTATTATTATTATTATTATTATTATTATTATTATTATTATTATTATTATTATCATTTTCAAAAGGAAGCTACCCTTGGGAGTTACATTTATTTAATAAGTATTAATAATAAGATACAATATAAAGTACTTTAGGTGTACAGATGATTACGTAAAATCTGAACAGAATATTTATTACGTCTAGAGCAATAATTTTCAAAAATTTTAAAGGTATTCCAAAAGACTTAAAACTTTCAACTGAGAATTTTGGAATTGTTCCCCTTGCTCCGAACAATGGTTCAAAGGCTTCAATCTGTCCTAGTATACGACAGTAATCCCTAAAGTACTGAATCGTAGGCTCATAGATGGTCTTCTGAAATTCACTCGCTGTACAATGAGAAAGTAAAAGTAGAGCAATTCAGATGGGACAGGAGCCTTGCCTTCCTCAAGCACTCGTCCATTCGGTAAGGAGAGCTGTCCCACAGTGTGCGAGCTTACCGAGTAGATTTCAAGTTATGATATGGGCCTAGAACCTGCTTACAACGTGGATAATTAATTTCATGTACACTACCAGATTTCCCGACTGATACTCGCTTACCACCCGATCCACCTCAATTGTTTACGCATGGGATATTTGTACCGCAATAATATCACCAGGATTTTATCTTGCAATATAATACCTACGCACTTGAGTTGATTGTCAGCTTTTTAGAAACTCAGTTAAAGCGTACCTTAGTTGCCAAGCAAACATTGACTTTGGAACGTACAGGGGCCCATTCCACAGTGTTAACATCTTACAAATTAACAATTTACAAATCACACGTAAAACATCACAAAGATTTGTAATTGTTATTGTTAACATTGTTTACATTTTACGATTTTTAGGAAATTAATTTGAATTCCAAAGGTATAATATTTTTCAAGAGAACTTAATCTTTGTGAACGCAGTAATTACATTTTTTGTAGAAATGTCTTCAGAAGGTTGCATTAAAGAAATAGAGGATCTAGAGAGAAAAGGAAGATATAATTTAATGTACCGCGAGGTAAAATGTTTGGACTTAACAAATAAGAACAGAAAATCCGTGTGGCTGATAGAAGAAGAAGCTACAGTAGAATAGCGGCAACAATGTAGATATTAGCAGATAGAATTCGTATATAAAACTTCCATTTCCACGCTTCATGTTGTGAATTAAAAATTTACACGAACATTAAAATTCACCTTAAGTGGTGTTTTCATTTCTGCCTCTCACAGTGAATATATCGAATGTTCAATTCATGAAAAGTTTTTTTTTCTCGTACTCTATGTTTTAAAGATTATAAAATGTAATAGAGAGACAATTGCTTAGGCTGAATTGTAATGGAAATTCAAGTGTAATGTATTATCCACAATCATTAGAATAATAGCAACAACATTATATATATATATATATAACAAATTAAGACCGAAAAAAAACTCTTCAACGAATACATGAGTAAGATGTACTTGCACCTAAGCATGAATATGATATCCATTCTTGTACAGCAGTGGCAAAAAAAAAACCGGATCGACCCTTGTACCTGATTTCAGAGCCTTGTTCACTCCAGAGCACGATAGACTGGTAACTAAGACTTTCGTGGTTCGAATCCTGCCTGGAAAAGAAACTTTTTCTTTTGTTCCTTATTCAAATTTATTCTCAATACTATTCGATTGCAGCGATATTTTACTACTTAATTAACTTATTATTCCCAGAACATGAATTTTACCAATCGGAAAGTATTGGGAATAAATTTGAATAAGGAACAAAAAAAAAAAAAAGTTTCCTTCCCAGGCAGGATTCGAACCACGTAAGTCTTAGTTACCCATCTATCGTGCTCTGGAGTGAACAAGGCTCTGAAATCAGCTACAAGGGTCGGTCCAGTTTTTTTTGCCACTACTATACATGCACAGAATATCTTGAGATGATTCAATACATTAATGCATAATATAAACGGTCAAAGGACAAAATTTATTAATATAAAAAGTATACGTAATTTTAAAAAGTTCAGAAGTGAAAATTTTATATTATTCTAACATCAAGACTGGCAAAATTTTAAGAAACGATATGTAATAGACCTACATGTAATACTAAAAATCCTGAATTCGACCTTTTATTGTCAAAAACTACTGTCACCTCGCTCCGTACCTAAAATTCCCGTTTTTGCCGGATTTTTCCTGCCGTCTAACAACATTGGACTCATTCTATCTCCTACTGAAGGACAGGCAAAGTGTAGTTGGTTTCGTTGGTGAGTGCAATACTCGAGGAAGAGGAAGAAGAAGGGTGCTGACATCTGGTGAGCAAGCAGCAGCACGCGAGCTGAGTTTTTAAAAATGGAACAGCACCTGTCGCAAAGCACAACCGCTAGAGCTAACAAGCCGAAGTGTTTGCTTTAAATTTACTCCTACTTAAATTTCTTTTTCATCCAGTCTCCCTTCGCCTTATCATTTTCTCTTCTTAGTTCGTTGTTTAGTTTCTTGTAGTTTCTTCTACCTTCTTCTGTGTTGATGTTTTTTTTTTCCTTTTCTCCTCTCCTCCATCTTCTCCAACATTTTCCCTATGACCCAAGGTTTCTTATTATTCACACCTTTTTTGCATCCTATTGTTTCTTCTGCTGTCATCTGTATACAGCTTATAGATGAGTCCAGTACTCATTATTATTATTCTCAGATGTGGATTGTAATGTAGCGACTTTCTCTTGAAAATTCACTTCCAAATTACCCCTTTCCTCTTCGTTCTTCAGTTTTTCCAAGTTCAATTTCTTCGTCACTTGTCTTCCTCATATCTTCTTCAGACGAATATCTACTTCGCCTATCAGCAGGACATGATACGAATTAAGATACGTTCCTGGCAAAGTCTTTGCATTTTTTTAGCAACTGCGGAATTTTTTCTGTACCAGTTACAGTCAATATGATATCTGCACTCGTCTCTTGGGCATGTAGGCTACACATGTATCTTCTGAAACATGTTAATTTAATCCTGAAAGTAGAAACTGTACTTAAAGCTCTTGTACATGTGCATATTTATGCATAATAAGCCACCGGCGTGGCTCAGTCGGTTAAGGCGCTTGCCTGCTGGTTTGAAGTTGTGCTCGGGCGCGGGTTCGATTCCCGCTTGGGCTGATTACCTGATTGGGTTTTTTCCGAGGATTTCCCCAACCTTAAGGTGAATTTCAGGTAATCTATGGCGAATCCTCGGCCTCATCTCGCAAAATACCATCTCGCTATCACCAATTTCATCGACGTTAAATAACCTCGTAGTTGATATAGCGTTGTTAAATAACCAACTTAAAAAAATATGTATAATATTACATGTATGTTCGTATTTTAGAGTATTAATATACATATGTTATACACTTATAAATTTCTTTAAATGTACAATAATAATTTTTCCGAAAGTACTGTAGTTCCGAAAGCAAAATATAATGGCTCTTAAGATCTGGCAACACTGCCCATAGCTTTAAGATCTCTTCTCAGTGTTTCTCCACTGCCTTTGAACACTATCTCGTTCTGACACCATTTATGTAACTTTTGTGCAGTTGGTAGATACTTATTTACGACCACAATAGACTAATGTCAGGGAATCTGGCGTCTAATAATTCATTTATCCAGGACTACGGTATTTTTATTTGCAGAAGCTGGTGACATTGCTTCGGAGTTATAGTAACTAGATTCTTGTTTTTCAGCTAGCTTGCCTTATTTCTGCATCTTACAACAGTCGTTTTACAGATTTGTCTCGCTTCTCTACGCATTACCTTTCCTGACTTGGACAAATTGAACTGCTCGAGTATTAATTGAAACTGAGGATACTTGTGAATATAGCATGACGTCATACATTGTAGTTCTGGCGTCCGCCGATACGTTTTCCGCCGTGTCGACTGGTACTTGATCGTCAACATAAAAATTGTTTCAATGTTTTTGTTCCTATTCAGTAGAATTCCATTATACGGCATACAATTTGTTTCCATTGTTTTTTTTTAACCTGTGTATATACGTATGTAGAAGTTGTATAGAACTAGGAATAAACCATGTTCTTATCGTTCTATTGATGCATTTTTTTTAATTATATACATACATTATTATATGCATTGGGTGAACCGTAAGTAATGTCATTAATTTCAGGGGGTTATTCTACGAGATATTTGAAACGAAAAAGTTTAATACAATTTTGCTCGTTTTTGCTTCATTTTCGAGATAAAAAATGTTTTACATTAATCGTTTTATAGCGTGTTTTGGAAAAGCCGGTGATTTAATTCCCAATGTGCTCAGTCATTTTAAGAGAGCAGCGTATTAATGATAATAACTTATTGAAACAATTTCAGTTTTCTTCTTTAAATGTGCAGAAATATGATTCGAACAAATGCAACATTTCATTCTGAAAAGGAATTTTAAAATGTTACATTTGTTCAGATCAAATTTTTGCGCATTTAAAGGACAAAATCTAATATATTTTTTTCAGTCATTCATTACCCGTTCCCAAAACATGCTATGAAATATTTCATATAAAATAATTTTTATCTCGAAAAGGAAGCAAAAACGAGAAAAATTGTATTAAACTTATTTGTTTGAAATATCTCAAAGAATAACTCCCAGGAATTAATGACATTACTTACGGATCACTCTGTGTGTATGTATGTGTGTGTGTGTGTGTCTGTGTGGGTGTGTGTGTGTATAGGCACATTTCTCACTTCTACCAACCTGCAAGTCTTGCAGTTCGAAGAAAGAAATGTCTCTAAATGTATGCAAAACACTGTAAGAAATATAATTTATTATAATGATGATAATGAATAAGTTTATTACATATGAAGTCTCATTAGTGTAACAAGTAGCTAATCGGCGATGTATTCAATGGAAGAGGAAAGGAACTGGGCACACTACCCCATTATCTCCTAGCCTAGTTGCCTCATAAGTGGTGTCCCTTATTGGTTTCACTTGTCTTAGACCTGTCTTCGGACAGTTGACTAAACAAACAATACAATATAATGTAATATAATATAATATAATATAATATAATATAATATAATATAATATAATATAATATAATATAATACATCCTCTGGTTGAGGTTCTGGCTGATATATACATCTATTATCATGCAGTAGGCCTACATCTCTCTTGACGTTATGTGTCAGAGGAAGAACAATTGTTTGTTTACGTCTGAAATCTGATTAGTGTAATATGTAGCTAGTCGGCGATAAATGCAATGAAAGGGGAAGAAATTGGCCACCTTACCCCATTATCTGCTAGCCTAATTGCCTCATAAGTGGTACCTTCTTGTTATCACTTGTGAGTTTGACCTATCCTCGGACAGTTGACTAAACAACAACAACAGCAATACAATACAGTATAATATAATATAATATAATATAATATAATATAATATAATATAATATAATATAATATAATATAATATAATATAATATAATATAATATAATATAATATATAGTGTCATAGTGTACCTATATATTTATAACAGGCTATAATAATTATTATATTACGTATTTTAATATAGTCTAATACATGGTATGGTAAGATATGGTATAATGCGATCACTTTTCATTCTTCGAAAATCAGCATCCCACTCGATGAAAAAAATGCTTACTGTAGGTCTACGTCGTAAAAGACGCTGTTTATCAGAATGGTAATAATGATTGATGGAGAACTGGAGAAACGACTGCATGGGAAACGGAAATTCCACTTGGAGTCTTTATGACCTTTTGCGTGGAAAGGAAATGTTCTAGTCGTTTGTCTGAAGGTGCGGGTTTTATCTTACAAAATGAATTGTTACTGGGCACATACAGAAACCTCCCCTCAAACTGCGAACATTGCTGTATCTCCACAGCATATAGGCAAACAACTTAGAAAAAAATCAGTTACTCTAACTAACTGTAAGATTGGATATTTTAAATTTGAATTAAATAGTTTCGAAAAACTGAGTACCCCTCAAACCTCGAGTAGATAGGCCTATTGTTTAGGCAGCTGGCGAAGCGCATTGAGCACATAAGGTCATGACACGTGACAGTGTAGTCATTCACGGAGTATGGAACTCAACTACTCTCTACAAGTAAACGCCATTCTTTTCTTAATGCAATAGTTTAAGCAAGTTTCCGCATTCTCACAGCATGATCAGCCAATACATACATACATACATACATACATACATACATACATACATACATACATACATACATACATACATATACATATACATACATATATACATATATATGTTATCGAGAACTGGGTGCGCTGTTTGAAGGGTGGTTACATTTCTTTTGACTCCTTAGACTCACACGAGACGGTGGGAATCTCATGGCATGAATCCCCAAGTTAAACTGTACAGAAATTATTAAATAACTCATCTCTTACTTTATGAGAACGCACGAATGCAGCAGTGATAATACTCTGGAATCTCCTTTATCGGACTGGGTCATATCTAATAATTATTGTTGCTAGGTGACGTTATCAGCCAATACTGAGCGATACATGCCACAAAAATTAAATTACGAGTAGAAAAGGAAGTTTCCATGTTTGTCAGGCAATTGCTCTGGTAAAGTCTATTTTTTTTAATTTATGATGATTTTGAGTTGAGAGAAAGAGGAACTACACTTTCTAGGCCTATATTATTACTATTTTTTTATTGTCACATAGACAAAACTTGCAATGGAAGCTTACGTCTTTGAAACGCAGATTAACGCAACACTGTACCAAACTCTAGGGCTTGAAGAGTGGATTCCAACACGTACGAGTATATTATAGGCCTGGATGACCAGTGACTAAAAATGTATTTTTAAAACGGTCCTTTGGTCAAATTTCTTGGTTAAATATCGGTTCAATTTTTACGGCAATAGCTGGCCTAAACTAGTTGGTAATATTACGTATATGTGATGTTCTAAACTCGAATCTCCGTACTTTGACATTTTATTTTGTTCTTTTTACTTAATTTTCAATCCTTCAGTAATTGTTCTTCCTCTGACACATAATATCGTCAAGTGAGATGTACTGCCTGATAATAGATGTAGGCCTACATATAAGCCAGAACCTCAATCAGAGGTGGTATATTATATTATATTATATTATATTATATTATATTATATTATATTATATTATATTATATTATATTATATTATATTATATTATATTATATTATATTATATTATATTATATTATATTATATTATATTATATTATATTGTATCGTGTATTACATTTAGATTCAGAACTGTTGCGTCGTGCCACAATGTCTAGAGTTTCGTTCGGCATTCGTTCTCATCATTTAACAGCCAATATCACGCTCGTGATCAAAACGAGTAACAAATGATGAAAAATTACAAATAGTGAGATATGGCGTTGTTAATGAAGTTTGATGCCCGTTTAATTGAAAACCTTGAAAGTTTAAATGTCAGATATAAAACCAGTCATTAATAATGTGACCTCTACACTGTCTGGTAACTATTTCACGCACCCCAGTGCATTTCGATAATTTAAACAATTTTATAATTATCTGAAGGTCTCGCGCATTCACTTTTTAACTTACAGCATTAATGTTAACTGAATAACGAATATCCTGAACTTCAGACACATTTACGTCACAAAATGAAGTTTTTTTATTGTTATTAGGAATAAAAAAATTAAATAAGTAACGTTCAAAATGATGAGTTACTCAACAACACGACAGTAATAACAATCCTGAGTCCTTCAATTGTTCCTTTGTACTACGTATAATTTGTATTATAATAATTTCTAACTTATAATTGACAGCACGCGACGAATCAACTTTTCAATTTTCTACGAGCAGTCATGTTCAATGTTATTTTTAGTCGCTGTTATTGATGCAGCCTCACTAAACGACGAAGATCGTGAACATGACATTCTCGAATTTTGTTGCTCATAGCGAATTTTGTTTTGAGTCCAAATTAGGACTTATGGCGAGAACTGGTTGAAAAATGTCACGGGTTCGAATCCAGCATGACAATGAACTGTAACACGTTGTAGCTGTGAACTAGTGCTCGCGTAAGTAAAGTGAAATATGTAGTCTATGGTGACTTTTCTTCCTTTTTCCAACAAATAATTATATCATGCTCCATGACAAGCTGTCTGTAGGGCTTCCATATCTTCTATCATTAGACACCAGGTCTTCTCCATGACGTCTGATTTGTAACTGCTAGTCTTAGTCGATTTGTCTGCCTCCATCTCATTCACATTTGCTACGTCCATCTCCGTATTATAGATGGACATACAGTAGGGCTCCTGTTTGTAGGTTACATGAAGTGTAACGTGAGATATGACGTGATATGTTCAAGCTTAAAAATTACGTGTATATGATAGAAGTAGTAGGGTTTGATAGGGCGCGTCAGATATTTGATATAATGTAACAAATACATAAATAATATAATAATGATAAAAGAATATGATACGCACACAAATAGTATACATATGATACAGAATCATAAAATGACAATTCTACCACACTAGGTGGTATTGAACAAATAAAACAATAAAATAAGGCCACCAGAGACATCAATCATATTTTAAAACCATAAAATTTTATAAAATATTGATGTATAAAGTGAATGTATATGATATGATATGATATGATATGATATGATATATATGATATGATATGATATGATATATGATATGATATGATTATATGATATGATATATATGATATGATACGATATGATATATGATATGATATGATATATGATATGATATGATATGATATGATATATGATGATGATATATATGACATGATATGATATGATATGATATGATATGATATGATATGATATGATATGATATGATATGATATGATATGATATGATATGATATGATATGATATGATATGATATGATATGATATGACAGGATAGGATAGGATACGATACGATACGGTATGATATATAATTCTTCATCTGAATGCAAGAACTAGGTAACTCAATTTTTCTTATTTTGAGATATTTCCTATTTACTTATTTACTGCACTAAAGGAATATGTCTCGTTTTCTTTTACCTATTTGTTGCATTGGAAAATAGATGTGGCTAATATCGTTCGATCAGTTACCTAATTTTTGCATTACATTCTGCGCGATTTTTGCTATGCTATAATAGAGATAACTAAAAATGCAAATTTCGACAGTTACCTAGTCCTTCCATTCAGGTGTTAAGATATGATATGATATGATATGATATGATATGATATGATATGATATGATATGATATGATATGATATGATATGATATGATATTTGATATATGATATGATGATATGATATGATATGATATGATATGATATGATATGATATGATATATGATAAGATATATGATATGATATATGATATATACGATATGATATCATATGATATGATATTTTATTTTATTTATTTATTTTGCTAATAATTGTAACATAAAATATAATATACACAGAAAAAACTTAGCTCGCCCCTGAAAGAGTAGAACTCGTGCTCAGGGGCGGATTATGATATGATACGATATGATATGATATGATATGATATATGATATGATATGATATGATATGATATGATATGATATGATATGATATGATATGATATGATATGATATGATATGATATGATATGATATGATATGATATATAGCCGTATGGGAACAAAACAGTCTGCTTTTCAGTGCAGAATAGAATTATTGCTAACATAATATTCAAGTACATTAGGTAGTAGGTATATCCGAAATATGAAGTGGGCTGTACTATGGTGTGTGTTGCAGGTCATCATGGAAGGCGATGAGGACTTCGGTTTTGTGGAGCGAGACGACTCCCTGCTGCACAAAGCTTTAACGCGCGTGGAGCCGTCCCCCCAGTCAGGTGAGTCTGACCCTAACAACAACGGAAGCAGCGACACACAACAGGTGGCACCGGAACAGACAGGAAACGACACGGACGTCACTTCCGGCGATGATGCTCTGGAGTCCATCTGCGAGGACGATGCGGCGGTTCCCAGTGACGGCGTGAGCTCTAGGAAGCTCGCAGGCACCCTGCAGGACTCTCCAGCGATCGAGCAGCTGGGGCATGTGTACGACGCCTCCAAGAGGAAGACTTCCGTCGCCAGCGTGACTTCCGTCGCCAGCGCCACCTCCACCGGATCCAACCGCTCCGCCAAGCCTCCTGGAATCCTGCGCAACATGTCGTCGGGGGTGTCACCCGTGAAACCTGCTGCTGCGGAAGTGAGAGAAGACGACCTACCACAGAGCTTCCAGGTCAAGTATCTGGGCGAGCGAGATGCCAGGGGGTTGTGGGGCATCAAACACACGCGCCGACCGGTCGACTCGATGGTGGCGGCCGCTAAGAGTCTCAAGGCGGGCACCGTCCTGCCCCTCGTCAAGTTGGTAGTATCGAGGGAGGGGGTCAGCGTGGTGCCGGCTCATAAGAAGGCAGAAGAAACTCTCAAGTTCCACCCCATCGACACCATCTCGTACGGCGTGCAGGATCTGGTGTATACGCGCGTGTTCTCCATGATTGTGGTTCGCGAGGGTGCGGACCTCAAGGGGCAACACCCGTTCGAGTGCCACGCGTTCGTCTGCGACAGTCGTGGCGCCGCCCGCAAGCTGACGTACGCTCTGGCGTCGGCATTCAACGAGTACAGCAAGCTGGTGAAGGCGCGCGGAGGTGCCGACAAGGAGGCCGTCAAGAAGAGATTCGCCATCGACCTCAGGAGCCCCGAGGAGATCGAGGCCGATCTCAACTCACCGCAGCCGGAGGATTCCGAGGCCTGAGGCAGTCTGTAACTCCCCGGAGATACGGAGCAACTGCTGATCTGGTCCAACCTGAGGATAGGGGGCGACTTCTGGATATTGTTGATGTCAACTTGGGAAGATCCGCTCTCCGCCAACAGCCTGATTCTCAGTAATGTTAAATCTGGGTTTGTATTGCAGGGCGTTTCACAGCACTTTGACGCTCACTGCGTCTCAGTAGCATGACGGATTCAGTTCTAGTGATTGTCAGAATTAGGATAAGTTAGAACAAGTGGTTCTCAAACTGGGGTCCGCGGTTCCAGGGGGCCCGTGAAGGGGTCACTCAGCTGAAGTGTTGGGCTATTTGCAATGTTGCCAAATCTTTTTTTTTCTCTTGGTAAGATTTCTTTTTCTGAGTGATGCTGTAGGACAATTTAATTCAAGAACAGTTTATTGATTTGATAAATGATGGAGGTACAAAACATTTCCGTGAAATGTATTGTAGTGATTTTTAGAATTGAAATGACACAATCCCATCCCGATGTTGCAAAGAAGAGTGCTGATCCCATTTGCAACCGACTATGAGTGTGAGACGGCATTTTCCACACTCCTTGTTATCAAAACAAAATCCCGAAACAGATTAGATGCGACAAATGATATGACAGCAAAACGTAGAAGAACTGGTTCATGCAAAACAGATACACCTATCCAATTGAATGTAATAATTTATCGTCAAAAAATGTTTTAATAACAGTAGCCTATATGTTAATTGTAGTTAATATGGATTTTTAATTACTACTTCCCATTTTATAAAAAGGATCCGCGGTCCATCTAAAAATTTATAAAGGGACCGCCACGAAATAATTCCTAAAAAGTTTGAGAACCACTGAGCTAGAATAAAGACGTGTGATATTTTAAAATCATTCGGCGACCTGTGCAGCTTACAAGTAAGACGCCTGTCTAGTGATAAATGAAGTTTCAACTGAAACAATTCTTATGCTAAAAGATGCAACATGACTCTCTCACTGATAACAGCGAGTTATCTCGTCAAGTATTGTGATTGTTTTATTGCATGATGGCAACAGTCAACTTGATTTCCCTTTTGTCTTTCAGACAAAATTCCCAATGCCCATAAATTTATTTATTGGGAATGTGATATAAAACAATAGACAACAGTTTTATCGGAAGTAATAGTCTTGTATAAACAAGTGCATAACAATAAACAAATGAATAACAATCATTTTCGCAAGGAAAATATTCGTAACTCAATAAATTCAATGTGTATTTTTATAAAGAAATTCGTTAACCAAAATTTCAGTGAAAAATATAAATTTTTATAAAATGACGCAAACTGACTTTATGTGAATGTAAGTTAGTATATTGGAGTTTATAAAAATTCATATTTTTCATTAATTCTATTAATATAAGTGTCATTGAAATGTTTATGGCCGGTTTTTCCAAGTAATGTTAGAAAATTTAACGACTGTTAAACTCTAAACAGTTTGTTAATTAATAAAATTGTATGTTTTCAACACCAGTTTGGTTTAACAGATTGTTAACAGTTTGTTAATTTTAAATGTAGGATTTCGGGTAGTTAACTCGTTTAACAGTTAGTTAAATATGGCCGATTTCTCCACAGCTGTTCGAACAGAAGTTGCGAAATTAATATTTTGTGTCTCTCTGTAGGGAATGTTTAGCATATGACTGATTATATAACATTTAAAAAATACTTTGAACTGTTTAAATACATCAGTATTATTTTATTTCTTACGTATTTCATATTCATAATAGCAATGAGGAAATATGACCTTACTTTGTAATTATTATTCTGCACGTCACCTACAACTTTCATTTGTCAACTGTTTGTTTATGGAGCGTGGCCTACTATAACAGGTTGTCATTTTATGCAAATTTCATGACTCACTTTATAATATGGAATTTATAGATTAATTTTAGCCAATCAAAAATTGTCTTACATGTGTACAATCATTACCAACTGCTGTTGAGTAGTTAAAATAGTGCTAACAGACGTTATAGTTAAGTGTTGGTTATCTTAAACAAAATTATGTTGAAGAAATGGAAAATACATTAACAAAGCGTTAAAAATAAACAGACTGTTAATTTAACATTCGTTAAGCAAAATTAAACATTACTTGGACAAATTGGCCATTAGTCTTTAATATTTAAAATTTTCTGAAACAGTCGACAGTTCATTAAACTTCAAAATAATTTTAGCTTTTCATGGGCAGCAATGTATATTAGTGTCCATTTCTGTACATAAATTATTTTTAAATGGTTGTGCAAATATGTAGAAAAATGTTCAGAAGACGTTTCGCCATTATATTTGAAGAAATGTGTGCTTGTTTCTTCTTTCGAGCAATGTATGTAAATAACATGAATTATTAGACGTATCGTAATCTAGTGTTCAATAGACACATTCCAGTTTAGTAATCCCAATTACACATTAGCAGTCACCTGGTCTTCGTCCGTTATATTCCTACACTACAGATGTTCTCACAGACTTTCATGCGAAGCCATCTGCCTGCAGACAATGGAACGCATTCAAATTAGTTAGCCGCGAGGCAGAAAAAGTGAGCAGTTAAACGGTGTCACGTAGCCAAATTTACAAACATTAGTATACTTTTAATTGTGTTAGCCTCATAAACTCTTTTCGGGACAATTAATTAACTACACGGGTAAGAATTTCTAACGGTGCCTACTGCCATGGGCCGAAAATGAAGGAGTTGTCGAATGCCTACGGGAGAAACGAAAGAATTCCGA
This sequence comes from Periplaneta americana, assembly GCA_025594305.2. Classification (NCBI taxonomy): domain Eukaryota; kingdom Metazoa; phylum Arthropoda; class Insecta; order Blattodea; family Blattidae; genus Periplaneta; species Periplaneta americana. Next base: position 38,920,224 of record JAJSOF020000029.1, read on the forward strand.
GAAAATTTAATCCAACATTGTGTTCGCCATCACAATTTTCACTCAAACAAGGATTACAATCCGTCTTTTCTGCATGACTAAGCACGACAGGAGCATAGCCCCATTATTTTGCATATTATCTCTATGTAAAACTACGTGTTCTCTTTGCATTATCCTCGTCTCCTTGTAGCTATTCGCCTTGTTCTCCTTATATTCCTCTTGTTCTCTTTGTTTTCCCTTGTTCTGCATATATTTCTCTTCTTCTTTATGCATTTCCCTCGTTCTCCTTGTTTTCATTGTCTTCTCGTTGTTTTCCTTGTATTCACCTTGTTCTCCGTGTATTGCCCTTGTTTCCTTGTGCTACTTTTGTTCTCCGATTCCTTTTCTTTTCCTAGGATTCCTCTTATTCTACTTATCTTCCCCTTGTATTCCCTTCTTCTTGCATTCACCTTGTTCTCCTTATATTCACCTTGTCTTCCCCCTCTTGTAGGCCTACCTACATTCCCCTTGTTATCCTTGTATTCTCTTGTTCTACTTCTATCCCCCCTTTTCTCTTCGTATTCTTTTGTTTTCCTTGTATGTCTCTAGCTCTTCTTGTATCCTCCTTGTTCTCCTTTTATTCCCTTTGTTCAACTTGTATTCCCATTGTTCTACTTATCTTCCCATATTCTCCTTGTTTACCCCCTTCTTCTCCTTGTATCCACATTGTTCTACTTCTCTTGCCCTGGCTCTCCTTGTATTCCCCTGTTCTCCTAGTCTTCCCCTGATTCTCCTTGTCTTCTCCTTGTTCTACTTACCTTCCGCTTGCTCTACTTGCCTTCCCCTTGCTCTACTTGCCTTCCCCTTGCTCTACTTGCCTTCCCCTTGCTCTACTTGCCTTCTCCTTGTTCTCCTTGTATTCCCCTTGTTCTGCTTATCTTCCTTTTCTTCTCATTGCATTCTTCTTGTCTTCCCATTGTTCTCCTCATATTCCTCTCGTTCTCCTTGTATTCCCCTTCTAGCGGTGAGAGAACAGTTGGTTTTTTTATAATGCCTATACCCAAAAATAAAGAATTGGTTAAACGTCAAAACCAATACTCTAGCCTCTTTGCTAATCGTACGTTTCTATTCCCTCAAAGTCCTCTCATTTTTCTTATCAATTTAGTAACACCTTGAACGTAATCTGTCCTTGAAAGTTATGTACCTTCTCTCCCGCTAGCCAGCCAATGATAATGGGATTTTAAGCAGATAAAAACCTTACAATGACTTTCTCCGAGAGGTAAATAAAAGCCATGGGTTCGGAGTAGTAAATCAAATGCACTGAGAAGAATTCTATTCCTGAATGAAACAGTTAAAAGAATGGTTGTTCCTCGTCATTGTCAAAATTCAACTCTACTCTTCGACATTCATCCTGTCATCGGAGGTAATTAATTCCGCTTTCTTTTGATCTTCGTCTTCGTTAGGGCGACATGAGAATAGTTTTCAGTAGTTTGGCGTATTAGTATGATCCTATGTCCGTCTCATCTATGGAGTTTAAACTGATAAACCACTGGCGTAGTGCATGTATTTGCTAATCTGGGGCTGCACTCGCGTGGGTTCGATTCCCTCTTCAGTTATTACCTGGTTGGACTTTTTACAAGGTTTTCCATAACTGTAAGATGAATGCTCATCTCGCCAACCAACATCTCGCTATCATCAATTCCATCGACGATAAATCAGTTAGTAGTTGATACAGTTTATAGATCTGAATGACGTGGAGAGTAATGGTGGATTGATTTTTGGTAATGGTAAATAGTCTATTATATTTTATTTTTATCACTAGCAATGGAAAAATGCTCACTTTACTTCATTACTAAAGTTGATACAGTGTTGTTAAATAACCGACAAAAACTAAAATAAACTGGTGAACTCCTCTACCATTTATCACAACCGAAGACCTTTATCAAACAGCGTTTAGGTTTTATACTACTTTCAAAATAAGCAATCTTGAAACACTTTAACAAAACTCGAACATGTCACTAGAGCTGTTGGTTGAAAAGGCAATATGTGATATGCGTTGCAATAACAACTGTATGTAGACCAGCCCTGATAAACTTGGCAAGGAGTTAACTTCTCGAAGCTAAAGTATCTGTCAACTATATGTAGAGATATCGGACTAATTATAATACTGATAAAACGATGAAATCATCCACGCCATGTTAATACTTCGGAAATTGGTATTTCTGTACTACACGCCCCTTCGACTGTAGAGACCAAGCCTTGGTTTTTCCGAACAGACGCATGCGACATGTGAGGTGCGAGGTCCGCGTCACAGAAATCCGGACTACACGAGAGATAGTGAGTGGTTCTATAACTGCGAGATGCGAAATCTGTGCACTTCGCAGCTATAAAAACCACTCACTATCTCTCGTGTAGTCCGGATTTGTGCGAGGCGGGCCTCGCACGTCGCATGCGTCGCCAAGGCTTTAGGGCATAGCGGTGACCAAAACTCGAGCTGCAGTGATTACATGTGACAGACAGCCTAAGGAAGTAAGCAGACGGAGGAAAGGTACTTGGCAGGAAAACTACAATCAGTGGTGGTTCCTGTACTAACATATTGATCAATCCTGCGGATAAAAATCTCAAGCTTTGCTTTATCAATAATGTCACTGCTGTCATCAAGAGCCACTGAATAATATACGATTTTTCGTGCTTCATTTTTTAACCTCCCTCTTGAATATAATCAGGAATTTTCTAAATTCTTCTCCCGATACTTGGTCGAAAAATTCGTAGTTTTTCAAAATTAAAAACTTCTTATGGACAAGTTATTTAAGCTATTTTAATCATTACTCTTTTGAGAAATTCTGTTCTATTTTTATTTTATTGGGTTATTTTACGACGCTGTATCAACATCTAGGTTATTTAGCGTCTGAATGATATGAAGGTGATAATGCCTGTGAAATGAGTCCGGGGTCCAGCACCGAAAGTTACCCAGCATTTGCTCGTATTGGGTTGAGGGAAAACCCCGGAAAAAACCTCAACCAGATAACTTGCCCCGACCGGGATTCGAACCCGGGCCACCTGGTTTCGCGGCCAGACGCGCTGACCGTTACTCCACAGGTGTGGACAAATTCTGTTCTATTAAAAGGCTTTCGAGCAAGAGATATTTCAAAACCCATTAGGTAGCTGACTTCCTTACATTTATTTAGCTCATCTTTCTCTTCCTGACTATGATTTAAAACATTCAATTCCTGGCGTTTAACAGTTCGTTGGCGCATAATATTGAATCAGTTTTTCTACAGTAATATTATTAAATGAACAACTAATAAATGGTTACCCTCATCTAAAGATTAAGAAGATTAAAATTGAGATAAAACCTAATAAATAATAATTTTATCCTTCTAGGGAGAATATCTAAAATTATCAATATTCATGCACGTACAGAAGAATTATAGAAACACATACTTAGTGGTCAGTAATAATAATGCATTATTCAGCGTGGCAATTAATATTCCTATAAACTCCCAATTGAACCGTTGAGCAAAGTAAACAAATTACATTTTGTCCGACAGAACAACAAAAAAGTTCTGCTTCTCATTTTTTTACGAAACCACCTCTTACTGCTTGTAGAGACAGAGTTTGTAGAGCGACATGATACAGCCACTACTTGCCTTCAGTACATGAATGAAACACAGCAATGTACAGGAAACTCCTCGTACCCGTTTGAATGTCAGTGGTTACACGATGTAATCACGACACCCGCTTTGGTCACCGCTGGTTTAAGAAGATGATACGATGCCACGGTAAGCAGCAATGCGATGGCTAAAAAGTGATACCTCGTATCTGTAAATTTGCAAGTGAACAATTTTTAAAAATTAATCTCCATTAAATGTTACGTATGTATATTGAACTCAAAAGCGTCTCTGTGGTGCTTCAATTTTACAAGAATCTCTTCCATTTAAATATAAAAATTTCAGTACTATTGCTGTTATACCGTACAGCTGTAATTTTATCTATATTGTCATTTGTTTAATAAAACTTCTGTAAACGTCATTCATCCTGAAATATTAAATAGCCCCTATAAACTGTCAGGATCAATCAATTTTCTTTTCTTTTCTTTCCTAGTTATGAATAATTCAGTACGGAATTAATTTCTATCAGCGGTTATTTCAAAATATGACATCGTTTGAACTTGTGGCTCTATTCAAAGTTCCACCAACTAAACATAGTTAATTACCCTACTTCCTGCTTATGTCGGTCCATACATGTGGACACGCTCATCACTGTCTTCCGGGAAATCTTGAAGCGTCCACTCTCGATTGTTAGCAGTGCATGACTGCATGTAATAAAGGTCATGACCTTCCTGTTTTCCTCAGTGACATTGGGGAGCGGTTCAAATGTAACGAACTGTCTATAAGATTTAGTTCCCGATCGAGTGAACTCCAGATCTAATTTCTTCCCTGGTTACTAGTTTACGGAGAAGCAGCTCGCAGTTCATGAATGTCTAGTGTTCGTTCACACCCCCCGTCAAGTACAGAAAACAAACTTATTCAGATCACATTATTACCCTTCTATATGTTTCCAGCTTAAGTGTTTTGATAGATATGAAGTCACTATTATGTACCAGAAAATGCTTCTGTATTAAATTGTTAGCAAGGCAGTAAGTTTCTCATGTAGCCTAATAGTCATGAAGAATTTGTAGTATTCTGGCAGGGGAGACGGGGATACTCCAAGAAAATCTGTCCCACACAGTTTCTGAACGCAGCAACGCTCTTGGATTCGTTGGGAACTGAGCTGAATTTTCCGGCGTAGAAAGTCGAAATTCCAGCCGTTCGAACGTGGGGCGCAAAATCGTGGTGATAAAAGTAAACAAATGCTAGAGAGATGATAAAAACTGTAGGATAAGCAGCCATGATTGGTTCAAACACGTCGTTCCGAACCGTTTTATTGGTCAAAAGTAGTATGACGTAGTAAAAGTATAGGCCTAATGGTCATCATAATATATAATTATTTATTAGATTCCGTAGGTATAAACCCGAAGTTCCTATGAGAAGAGTCCATAATGAATATCATCATCATCATCATCATCATCATCATCATCATCATCATCATCATCATCATGTGTTTGCTGTTGATCCGGGGCTGCGCTCGGGTGTGAGTTCGTTTCCCGCTTGGACTGATTATATTATCTGATTTGTTTTCCTCCGAGATGTTCCCAATGTCAGGTAATTCATGGCGAATCCTTGGTCTCATCTCGCTATTACCAGTTTCATCGACGCTGAATAACCTAGTAGTTGATACAGAGTCGTTAAATAAAATAAAAATATCAAAATCATTATCAACAACAATAACTGTTACTACATCTACCATTATCTTAAAAAATTAGACCCTTTGGCTTATTTTGTATTTAACAATTTACATAAAAGATTTTGACCCTTAATATTATTATAGGTCTACTTTGTACACGCCACTCGATAGTTTTTTAAATTGTTTTTTTACAGACGTTTCATCAACTGCTATGGTTATGTAGTGTCTTAATTAAAGGAAATGATAATGCCAGCGAAATGAGTCCAGGGCACAGCGCCGAAAATTATCCATCATTAACCTCAACCAGGTAATTTGTCGCAACCAGGATTTGAACCCTGGCCCGCTCGTTTCACAGTCAGGCATACTAACCTTACTCCAAAGCGGTGGACCTTGTCAATGGTAGTAGGTAAATCTATTCTTCTCTAGAACGTAGTTTGCAGCACAAAAAAATTGAATATTCCACATTTAACTAGTAAAATTCTAAGATGAATTTTTTAAAATTAAAATGTATGTGCATTCAACAGCTTTATTAGTTTATTATTATTGTAAACCATGAGTAATTTCTTACTTCAAAAGTAAAAGTAAATCCATGGCGCTACAGCCCATGAAGGGCCAAGATCGACCAGCCTGGCCTCACGTCCACATGTCGAAACAGAGGTGGACGATCATCCAACCAGAATGGAGGTATCGTGTGGTTAGCACGATGATCCTCCCAGCCGTTATAGCTGGTTTGCGAAATCGGATTTTCCTTACCTATGATAGCTCCCCAAGTGCATCACGATGCTGGGTGGGCACCGGTCCGTACACTGGCCGAAATTTCATGAGAAAATTTATTCCCCCATGAGGACCCTAACCAGCGCGCATTTCGTAACGCGAGTCTTAGGTAGCATGCCTTAGACCACGACGCCACGACGCGGGACGTCTTACTTCAAACATACAAAAAAAAGAGTCACTATTAAATAGTATAATAACAGGTCTAAGTAAGAAATGCACAAGTGTAAAGACAATCTATTGAAAGGCCAGAGAGTTGGTTCAACAAACAAACAGTGATTATAATAGTAAAATCAACGCCTAAAGTTGATTTTTCTGTTGAAAGTAAAAGTGAATAGACCACATACATTCATAAGAACGGTACCTCCATGTTCTTTAAATTAACATGGCGCAGGATAAGATTAATTTATGACACGGGAGAAAAGTTATTTTACGACGCTTTATCAACATCTTAGGCTATTTTGCGTCTGAATGAGATGAAGGTGATAATGCCGGTGAAATGAGTCCGGGGTCCAGCACCGAAAGTTACCCAGCATTTGCTCATATTGGGTCGAGGGAAAACCCCGGAAAAAATACCTCAACCAGGTAACTTGTCCCGACCGGGAATCGAACCCGGGCCTCCTGGTTTTGGGGCCAACGGGAGAAAGGTTAAAAATCTTCTACTTTCATGCCCGTAATCGAACGCGGGTCCGGTGACCTGGAGCAGAAGAAGTTATCACCTGAACCACAGTTAAGTACGAAAGCCAATCATGCTCGTAATGCAAATATATTTTTGAAGGTAATTATACTGGAATGTGTTTATTTTCCTAATCGTTTATAGTAGAAGTTTCTCTGGACTATGCCAGTGGCTGTGTTGTGGCATCCAATTGGGTCTGAAACCTGATATCGGAAGTAGAGAATGCGCCCGACCTCGATTCCACAGCGCAGCCCAGCTTCCTTTTGTTGTGTTGCGTAAGGAGCTTTCAGATGTAATTACTGTTATTTCACGACATTGCGTTGGATGAGCATCTAAGTCAACAATTGCTTACGTGTGTCATTGTTATGTTTTCACATGTGTGTTCCTACTTAATAGAACTGTCCCTCATTTATGCACCCAATTTCCTGGATGTAGTTTTAATTAGTGTAATATTAGCGGTACATTTATTATTATTATCATTATTATTATTATTATTATTATATTTAAATAATCTTTTATATTAATTATAAATAACCAGTTACGTCCATATCTCCATATAAATATGTAGTACGTCATAACCAATATAAAATTGGACGAAGTACGCAATAATAGACCAACCGACAATATGTTTGCACAAATCTGTTGATGGCAGGCTAATTTAACTCGGAAAAAATCAAGAATGCGATATCTGAATTTTGCTGCTATTTATAAGCAAAAATTCGTTTGTTGCATAGAAATCATTTATTTATTTTGCTTTGAAATATTAATTGCACTGCTGGTCTCTTATTAAAAATCGGTTAGTCTTTTTTGTATTATTTGTGCTATTTTTTTGTAATAGTATGGATGTTATAATATTTCTTGCATAAAATGTTTTATACAAAAAAAAAAACAGATTTATTCAATGGCCAATATCTCGAAACAGGTTTCTGGCGCTTGGTCTCTTATTGCGTAACTCCGTCTAATTAATGAAGAATTTTGGGGAGCACTTGAAGAATGCGTTAAGTCCATTTGAATGAAATACTGGGCTAGCTTTTGTATCCACCAGTCTACGAACTGAGCGAGTTTTTGAGTGACGTGCACAATAATACAACCTTTCAGACAATGATTGGCGTTGTTTTGAAAGAAAACATGCTTCAAATGTGATAAAGGGCTCATATTTAATCATATATATGAGGCATGCAGTTCCAAAACCTTCTAAATCGATTCGAGCAAATTTTTCAGGAAAAAAAAAAAGTTTACTGCTTTTGTTTTTATTCTGACATGACTAGGTATTTAGAGGATATTGGAAAGGTAATTTCTTATCAGATTAACTTTTTCGCTAAATGTACAGCTCTTTGGAACATTATTGATATATGGGTCAATAAGAGATAAAAAATAAATTTACTGAAAAAGTGGATTTAGGCGGTTTTGAAACTGTATGCCTTATATACAGGGCTTTCATTTCAAAACTTTCCAGTCTAAATAACTAATTATTTAAATTCAAATTAAATTAAAAAAAACACGTCAATTTAGATATTGAGGGGGAAGTCTTACACCAAACTTAATTGCATTACAGATTTCACCCCCCACACCCAGCCACTCGCACTTTGAAATTTTAAATGGCACCCCTGTATTTTTATACTTAAATATGAAAGAACATTGAATTGTTTTTTTTATTGTTTATACGCCTCATTCATTTGTTTTCGAATCTTTTGTTTTCTATTGTCGCCTAGCAACCTGGATTTTTGTTATTGTTGATTAGCGCTGAAGAGAATAAAGCTACAAAAACTTACTGAGCATTTCCTGTAATAGTTGTGTTTGTGTATTAAATTATTTTAAAATGTTGTCTACCCTTCAAAAGAGAACATAAATCATCCTTACTGATTAAATGTAGGAAATTACACAAAATAAGCTGTGTTTTCATCCTACAGTCAACTGATAATAACAAAAATACAGGTTGCCTGGCGACGATAGAAAACAAAAGAATGAGGTGTATAAACAATTGAATGCTCTTTCATATTTAAGTATAAAAATATAGAGTGCCATTTGAAATTTCGAAGTGGGGGTGGCTGTGGGGTGGCAGATGAAATCTAAAATGCAATAAAGCCTGATTTCAGACTTCCTCCTCAATATCTAAATTGACGTGTGTTTTGTTTAAATTGAATTCAATTCAAATAGTTAATTATTTAGACTGGGAAGTTTTGAAATGAAATCCCTGTATAATCATAAAAATGGCCAAATGGATTGAGTGAGTTTTGGTATCACACTCTTAATTTGTTTTGGTTTTAAAATATTTCGCATTTGTTGGACAAGTGTTACCCGTTGAAATTATTAATAACTGGATATGTACTATTTCTATTTCTCAAACATGTTAGCCTTACAGGCCTACGCTTAATTGGCTGGAAACATCTTCTCTCTTATTGCTCTGTGATTTACGAATACCTGTTTCTCTATTTTGATTTTACACTATTACTATTATTAACTTCTTTTTCATCATCATTAACATCATCACAATTTCTACTATACCTCAAACTGTAGCATTTATAACTATGGATCCAGCAGAAAAGAATTTAATTTCGGTATTAAAACAAATTTATCACCTTCCACAGAGACTATTCATGTGTGTTTGTCTTGTATTTTTCTCTAACGTCTTACAGCACTCTCCAGCCTTTCCTATTTTCTGCCTTCCTCTTTGTATCAATAATAATAATAATAATAATAATAATAATAATAATAATAATAATAATAATAATAATAATAATAATAATAAATTTAGGCTCATTACAGTAAGTTCGTCTGAACCCTGTTTCTGAAATTTGTGTATTCTTATCCTTAGATATAATGAAAAATCGATTTAAGCTGAGTCGTAAGTTGTATTTAAGATAATCTAATTTTAAATTGGTGCAATATATATTTTTCAGCAATAATCTGCTTTGAATGTATTTTATAGAATATATTTAACTTATTTATTTCTGTAAAACAGTACTGCAAGAAGTTAAAAGTAGTAGTTTTTTATGAAAATAGTTTCAGAAACATTCAACTGAAACATAGTCTGTTTCCCTTTCACACAGGTGGCTTTCTATCTTACATTCGTGGCTCTCAATAAAATCCTTCAGCCACATCAAGTGGATAAAGGAGTGTCACATTCTAAAAAAAACTGTGACTAATAAGATTTTTTCAATCCAAAAATTTATTTTAGAGAAACGAATCTTTCAGCATTTTTTCACTTGTCTACCATGAAGGCAAAACACATGAAATTTGATTGATAAACTTCAAGGTTGTGATTTATTTGTTCGCAAATATAAAAATGTATTTAATCGTCTCGTTTTTTTTTTTTGTATTAAAATGCAAAAAAGTATCATCGTCTACTTGTTACAGATTTGTTAGTCGTAAATCGATTGATTACAATAACAGTCAATTGGCATCAACTCTTCGTACCTCAACTCTCGAATTGTGCAGGATTACGTCACAATACGGCGCATGATTTGCGCCACGATATCTGAAAAAATGACAGTTCGTAAGGAAAGAATCGACTTCTGCTAGTAATGCAGTTATAGCAGCATTCTCCCTCTCAACCAGTGACAGACAGACATCTGACGGGCGGGCGGAAAGTCAGAGATTCTGTGTTCACTACAATCATTACTGATAAATGTAGAAGCTTCCGACATTGTTATGGTGAGAATATGTACACCTACAAATTAAAACTAACTAGAATGAATTTTGCAGTACATTTTGAAGAACTTTTTTTCAGATAAGTCTTTGAAATACAATAAATAAATTTAATGTTGTTCCGTCAATGACTTAACATGTTATACATAAGCAGACAATGTATGCGGAATGACTTAAGGAAAAGTGAAGTTGTTTCGTATCAGAGTATATGGCACGTGCCGCGCCGTCCGTCTTTTGTGTACCTGGCGAGTACAGCAGCGTACAAAAAGAATGAACCCCGGTTCGTTCATAGTAGTATTGCAACGCAATGTGTGCAGTTGTGTTATCCTACTCAAGTATTTGGTACGCGTTGAATTGTGTTGTGCTGATCCATTCATAATTGCGAAGGCAAAACGTTCAATTCGCTCAGAGATACGAAATGCAATTAAGAAGTATGAGAGTGACATTTTATATATTAACGAAGACAATATCGTGTGTAATGTATGTAAAATTGAAATAAAAACCAGAACAACTCAGGCTATAGAGAAATATTTCAACAGTACATCGCACAGGAAATGCGTTGAAATGAAATCTGAGGAACCATCTACATCATCATCATCATCATCATCATCATCATCATCATCATCATCATCATCATCTAGTTGTGCGGGTCTAAACGAAACATTTTGCAAAGACAAGTGCAATATGATGCTCAGTGCAAATATTCCTCTAAAGAAATTGAGTGATCCCCATATTAGAGGTTTTCTTCAGAAATTCTCTCGATACAAAAACTGTTTAAGCGATAGGCGAAGACAATTCAGCTTCGACAACTTACGAAAATTATAACGTCGTTTACTGCAACAGTAGTAATTCCATCAATGATGATGAGGTACGTGCTACAGTATTTCATGTTTCTTTTCCTTCTGGCTGTACGGAGATACAGTAGCATATTGACGTCGTCTGTTTACGTTTAAAACCTGTTGAGCCAATGGTCTGAATGAAAAAAATGTAACATATAGTAAATGTGCACCTACATTCAACGATAAGTCATCCCGCATCCACTGCCTACACATAAGGTATAAAAACTTTATATTATATATTTAATTGTTGGTATTAACGTTTTCGTCGCTACTTGCGACATCATCAGATACCATATTTTGCATTCATATAGACTTGTAATTTAATTTTAACACAAATTTAATCGCCTGTAAGTCGACTTAAACTTATCAATAGAATATTAGGCTCACATGGCTACTTCAACACACTCACAGTACATTTTGTATGACACAACAGTTAAATCCGAATTGTAAACAAGTCTTCATATTTAGTTTATTAACATGATATTATTCCCTAAAAAAATAAAAAAATTATTTTGTTTTAAATTATGAAGACTTGTAATTTTATATCAATTTGTGTATATTTATTTTAAGCTTTTAACTTTTTGATATCAATGGTATATATAAAAAACAGAGGTTATTGTATTATGAATGCAAAATATGGTATCTGATGATGTCGCAAGTAACGACGAAAACGTTAATATCAACAATTAAATATGTAATATAAAGGTTTTATATCTTATGTATAACAAGTTAAGTCATTGACGGAACAACATTGAATTTATTTATTGTAACTAGAATGAAATCATATACTAATTTATTAAAGTTAAATCATCACAACTAAACTGAAACATACAGAAGTAATACAAATTATAAACTTGTCACTTTGACACTACGATGACAACTACAGGAAGGATCAATTTGGCAACGCCGTCTTCACTTCCTGCTTCCAGTAAAGGAGAGTGACGAATCCAGTTCCCAAGGGCTGAGGCATCAGGTAAGCGGTAAGAGAGTTCAAAAACAGACGTAACGGAGTTATCAGAAGTCGTTTCTTTGGTTGCGGGAGGTGTAGGACTCAGCCTTTTCGTTTTAATTGTTTTAATTCGATTTTGAAGTTTATTGGTGGAATTTTGTAAAACCTTGCGTATCTTCAAATATGCATTATTTTAATTTTGTTATGTTGCCACCTGAGATGCCTCTTGCGACGAGGGGAGCACACAATGTTAGGCGAACAAGCTCAAGAGTTATATGAAAATGTGTGTAAGAAAATGTAGTATACAAAGCCCTTCTCGAGCAGCTCGACAAAACTGAGATACATAAGGGATGACCTAGTTATTGTGTACAAGCGTTATAAATATGTATAGACTCAATGTTGCCCTATTACTTATATGTACAGTACATGAAAATATTAATTTTGCTTGTTTGTATGTTAGTTTAAGAACTGAACATAATAATTCTTATATATGTGTATTTGTGAATGAACAGTGTGTGAAGAAAGCTCTCATTATAGCTTGTAATAAAGTTTCACAAGTTAAAATAATTATTAATGAACAATTGTGTTGTATTATAAAATCACTTAAGAATAAAATTATATTCAACAAAATAGATTTATTTTATTTTAGTTGGTTATTTAACGACGCTGTATCAACTACTAGGTTATTTAACGTCGATGAGATTGGTGATAGCGAGATGATATTTGGTGAGATGAGGCAGAGGATTCGCCATAGATTACCTTGCATTCACATTACGGTTGGGGAAAACCTCGGAAAAACCCAACCAGGTAATCAGCCCAAGCGGGGATCGAACCCGCGCCCGAACACAACTTCAGACCGGCAAGCAAGCGCCTTAACCGACTGAGCCATGCAGGTGGTTAAAAAAATAGAAGTATTTATTAATATATTCATTTGAAACTATTTGATAATTTTATTTATTCACCCAGTAACACCACAGTGTAGTATATAGTCACGAAGCTCGATACGCAGTAAATATGCATCCATAGATAGTTGCTAACCACTAGGATCGCTAATATCGCCTCATTACATATAATGCGAAATAGTACCTGCACAGTTTATTGTTTCTAGTACCCTCAACAACCCAAACTTCGTGACTGTATATACTAGACTGTGCTATTACTTTATTGTATATGGATTCCCGGCTAGCTTCCGTTCTACACGTGACCTCGTATTTCGCTGACGGGGAACAAGAAACAACTCCAGAGTTCGTGAAACGTAATGGAAACCAACCATCCAACATTGCATCACTGACTCAATGTTGTTCCAGTAGGTGGTAGCACTCACAAAGCAACGTTATGGTTTACAACTCTTTTCCATAGATGGCGGTAATTTTCTGATGAAAATGTCCATCCGTAGGCCTATTTATTCACACGGCACTATTTTTTTTAACATTCATCGGTTTACAAGCAAAACATATTGTCAAAAATATTACTTCTGCAAAAAGGCGTTTTTATTCTAACAAAATTCAATGCTCAAAATATTTTATTTAGTAAGTCGTTTCTCTTTATGTGTATTTCATTTTCCATTTCTAAATTTGTACATATAGGTCTATATTATGTACATTACATGCCTTTTCCTCAGAAGTAATGTTTTTGACTTAGCCTAATGTGTTTTGCTTGTAAACCGACGCATTGTAGAGATCTTGTACGGAGTTCAAGATGATGAAATAGCAAGAATTACAAAACAGTGGACATAAAACGACCAGAGTTAATATTGCTTTCTTGTTTAGTCAACTGCCCGAAGAAAGGTCTGACCCTTACAAGTGATACCAAGCACCACTTATGAGGCAACTAGACCAGGAGATAATGGAGTAGAATGGCCAGTTCCTTTCCTCCATCCATTGCATACCCCGCCAATATTAGCTACATATTACACTCACATACCTAGGAATACCCCTCACCTCCAAACTCTCCTGGACCGAAGTAGCTAAAGAAACCTGGAGGAAATATAACGCAGCCACCAGAGCAATAAGCTACCTAACCTAAGTGGCATCAATCGACCCGGTTGTATAACCGAAACACTCCTCCACCTATACAAAGCATTGGTTAGATCCCTATGCATACATCCCTCCATTTTCCTCGCACAAGCCCCTCCAACGACCCAATTGAAATTTGAAGCCCGCGAAAGAAGAATTCTCCGCCAAATCTTCCACCTGCACAGACGCACCAGAAATAACACAGTTTACACTACCACAAAAAACAAAGCCACTCTTCACACACCTAAACAACATAAACAGGAAATACACACATTCGGCAGTAAATCGCGTATATACACAACACATCTTCGCAAATCCCCCGAACACAAACAACAGAACAACACTGGAGAAACTCCTCTACAACTACCACCAGCCCCCACCACCAAACTAAAACACAAACAAAACCGCAAACACTGTTGGAAATTTGAATACTGTCTGAGAGGACACACGACAGCAACAGAGAGGCAGATCAATAAAATAAGACCACACCATGAAAGTCTCCATAACGATTCAGACGCTTCTACCACCGGAAGGGGAAACTTAAAAATGTATGTATGTATGCACAGTGTTCTGCCCAAGAGCAGGTCTTTAACTGCAAACCCAGCATTTCCCTTTCTTGCTTTCCTCTTAATCTCCCCATATAATACTTTAATGCTATCAACTGATATCTTTTACCCCGAACTCTTGTCCCGTTCACCATTCCTTAAGCATCCCAAATTAACAAATTAGGCCTACACCAAAATAATTAAAACAAAAAAAAAGTAAAAAATAAAATAAATAAAAAGCCAATCACCGCACTCACACACCTACTGGCACTTATGCCAGAAATAGTGTCGTACACAGTATGTAAATATATATTTATTGTTATTTATGTACAATGGCTGGAGAGGGCATCCTGCGCGTGTAAGACCCTAAAACGGCCTCTGGCTCAAAGCCAGTAAAGTCAATAAACATCACATCAACACATATTACACTAATCAGAGTTCAGATGTATACAAACAAATGTTCTTTCTCTGACACATTGTCAAGTGAGATGTACTGCCTGATAATAGAGGTGTATATCAGCCAGAACCTCAATCAGAGGATAATATTGCTTTGTTGATCTTATATTCAGAGGATCAACAGGAGATCAAACCCTATCTGTTAAGGGGAGAGGATGGTATTTTTGATGAAAAATAACTAAATTTTCAAAAAAAAATCTTTAAAATACTCTCTGATATGTGTGGATCGCCATTTTTAAACTTCCTGCATTATGGATTTTTAAATTATTCGCCCACTTTTATTGTTGTTTCCGGTAAATTAAATTTTCAATTTTTTTTTTCTTTAAAATACTCTTTGATATGTCTGGAATGCATTGCATAACATTTTGTGGGTATTTGTGCCCTTATCGGATGTTGAGACGTCATTTTCAAATTTCCTGCGCTATGGATTTTTAAATCACACGCCCGCTTTTATCGGTTTCCAGTAACTTCATTGTTTTTGCTACATTGCCAGACAAAATGAATATAATTTCTGAACTATTAAAGATACATGCATGAAATTTAGAACACACATTCTTTAGACAATTAGGAAACTTTTCTCTGTAACAGAATTTTGTTAATTGATTTCATTTTAAAAATACGTCCGTTCGTTTGCAAGAAAGGAAATCAGAAAATTATTACTAAATTTTAATTGTTATTTTACAAACGTAGGGACTAATATCAAAATTCTGTTACAGACAGTTTGTAGAACATACTTTTGCAAATACATTGCAAAAACTGTTTGAATCTATCTTTAAAAACGGTTTAGGTATATCGGTTTTAGTACAATCCTGCATTGGGTATATTTTTTTGAAATTTGGGCCCCCAAATAATTTTTTTTTTTATTTTTATTTGGTTGAGTTGCCACAGCTATGAGCTCTCTACATAGAAAAAATTGATAATTTACACCAAATAGGAAAAAAGTTTTAAAAAATACCATCCTCTCCCCTTAAGTAAATGAACTGGCAAAATTCTACTCAGGACCGTGAGCAGCATTTTTAAAAGGGAGTTTGTTTAAAGGTTGGAAAATATTATTTTTATAACGTACTTTGTATTAAATTTTGTAATAAATGTCTTTTAATTAAAATATTACTATTTCAAAAGATATGCATAGGCCTATCTACGGTACTGTATATCACACTGAAATATTTCACCATTTAATTTTCTAACTTGATGTTTTCTTCCGAAATAGGTGGTTAAAACCCCAAAACCTTTTTTGTGAACGACTTTGATTCCATTTATGACGGCAAACGGTGAACAGTAAGTACTAAACCGCGGAACTTCTTTTGATCAAAGAGTAAGACATACTTCATATACATTTCTGATACATATCTTGCCGCACTCGAATTTCACTTAATATTATAATTTTCCCAGAAGTTCCCAAACTTCGTCAATTCACAACTTTCTTAATGTATAAGAAGAGCGCTCAGGCCTAAAGAATACCTCAGAAATCTATATAGGCTAAGTAACTGATTCGCAACGACGTAAAACATTTCTATTCTTATTGAATTCGCTAGAAAAATTTCAATTGGAAAAACTATGTTTAGGCCTATTTCATTTTAAGAAATCACAAAGAGTAATGTAATGGGATATGGCTGCGATCCCGCGACGCCTAAGTCAGTTCGCTACATCGCGACGCCACGGATCTCTGAGTCGAGCAGCTTGGAAATATTTGACTCATAGTCTACATTAAGAATTCCTAAAATGCAACCCTATATCCTTGTTAACACATAATGTACGTGAACTAACCACCTTGTTACTGAATTAAGCGCAGGCCACTTACGATTTATCAGTAGCGTCCCAGCATTTTAGTTTTAATCTTTTTAATATCATTTTCACTTAATCTGAAGAATCAATTCATTCATTCACTCATTTATTAATTTATTTATTCACTCATTTATTTATTTAATTATTTATTTATTCACTCATTTATTTATTTAATTATTTATTTATTCACTCATTTATTTATTTATTCACTCATTTATTTATTTAATTATTTATTTATTCACTCATTTATTTATTTAATTATTTATTTATTCACTCATTTATTTATTTATTCACTCATTTATTTATTTATTCACTCATTTATTTAATTATTTATTTATTCACTCATTTATTTATTTAATTATTTATTTATTCACCCATTTATTTATTTATTCACTCATTTATTTATTTATTTATTCACTCATTTATTTATTCACTCACTCATTTATTTATTTATTCACTCATTTATTTATTTATTTATTTATTCATTCATTCACTCATTTATTTATTTATTTATGCACTCACTCATTTATGCATTTATTTATTTGTTCACTCATTTATTTATTTATTTATTTATTCATTCACTCATTTATTTATTTGTTTATTCACTCACTCATGTATTTATTTATTCACTCACTCATTTATTTATTTATTCACTCATTTATTTATTTATTTTATTTATTCACTCACTCATTTATTTATTTATTGACTCATTTATTTATTTTTCATTTATTTATTTATTTACTTATTTATTATGCCCCAACGAGTAGTTTATAATTCATATGTGGGGCTATACAAGAACACATACATATTTTGTACAATGTAATTTAAATTTATGAAACTACAGTTTCTGGAAAGCATACAAGATCTCAAGAATTAAAGAAAGAAAGCAAAATTTAAAAAAAGAAAGCATATGTAGTGGCTATATACGAACACATACATATGTTGTACAATGTAATTTAAAGTCATGAAACTACAGTCTGTGAGAAACATACAATATATCAAGAATTAAAGAAAGAAAGCAAAATTTAAAAAAAGAAAGCAAATTAGAATAAACAGTAAGGTAACGAAGTTTTGGCCAGAAAGAAGAAAAAGTTTAAAACCATGAAATAAATAAATAAATCAACTGAGAATTAAAATAAATAATCGTCCCAAAAACATTTTTTTAACAATTCTTAAAACACCGGCAATTTGGTAAAATTCTGTATTCTAGGGGAAGTTGGTTAGAAGTTTTTATTAAAAATGCTTAATCCTTTCGTTCCATAAGTTAGAGCCATGCTGAAAAAATATAATATTTACTTTTTGTCTTGTTAACCAAGTAGGCCTATGTATATCTTTACTAAACTGAAATATAATATTACTATGCATTAGATTATTAATAACTTTGTACATGAAAATAACAGCACCTAATTTGATAATCAATTCAACTGGTAGAACGGAAGAAAATTGATATAGATATTTAACTGGAATCTATTCTTAAAGCTCTATTTTGAATAATTTATAAAGGTCTCAAAGCAGTTCACCTTCCTTCTCCGCTTCCCCAAAATACCAACTTTTTGCACACAAAATAAATTGTTGACACTGAGAAGTGCATTCTCGTAAGCATGTTGATGTGCATTCGACAAACACAGACAAATCTGCTCTTTTTAGTTTTTTAAGATAATTGTTGTCAGTGAGGTGACCGTATACCTGCAGAAGTTTTCCTCACTAGAATTCCCTGGCTACATTTCCAATGTCTTCAAAATTTAATTTTCTTTCAAGTAACATGTATCAAGTGTAACTTTCATGAAAAACGGCTTCAATATGTATTCTAATTTTACTCTAAAGACAAAAATATGTAGTCAGGAGCAAAGACATCTTTTTAATAATATTAGTGTTTACTATTACTAATTACAGTTCATTACAGATGGAAAAACTATTTTGCGCAACTACTAAATGTACATAGGCCAAAAAAGGGGGACAAAACCAACTGTGGTAACTTTCGAGGAATATCACTTTTGTTGACGTCGTACAAAATTTTGTCCAATATTCTTTTGAGAAGATTAACTCCGTACGTAGATGAAATTATTGGGGATCATCAGTGCGGTTTTCGGCGTAATAGATCGACTATTGATCAGATTTCTTCTATTCGACAGATAATGGAGAAAAAATGGGAGTATAAGGGTACAGTACATCAGTTATTCATAGATTTCAAAAAGGCATATGACTCGGTTAAGAGGGAAGTATTATATGATATTCTTATTGAATTTGGTATTCCCAAGAAACTAGTTCGATTAATTAAAATGTGTCTCAGTGAAACATACAGCGGAATCCGTATAGGTCAGTTTCTATCTGCTGCTTTTCCAATTCACTGCGGGCTAAAGCAGGGAGATGCACTATCACCTTTACTTTTTAACTTCGCTCTAGAATATGCCATTAGGAAAGTTCAGGATAACAGGCAGGGTTTGGAATTGAACGGGTTACATCAGCTTCTTGTCTATGCAGATGACGTGAATATGTTAGGAGAAAATACACAAACAATTAGGGAAAACACGGAAATTTTACTTGAAGCAAGTAAAGCGATTGGTTTGGTAGTAAATCCCGAAAAGACAAAGTATATGATTATGTCTCGTGACCAGAATATTGTACGAAATGGAACTATAAAAATTGGAGATTTATCCTTCCAAGAGGTGGAAAAATTCAAATATCTTGGAGCAACAGTAACAAATATAAATGACACTCGGGAGGAAATTAAACGCAGAATAAATATGGGAAATGCGTGTTATTATTCGGTTGAGAAGCTCTTATCATCCAGTCTGCTGTCCAAAAATCTGAAAGTTAGAATTTATAAAACAGTTATATTACCGGTCGTTCTGTATGGTTGTGAAACTTGGACTCTCACTCTGAGAGAGGAACATAGGTTAAGGGTGTTTGAGAATAAGGTGCTTAGGAAAATATTTGGGGCTAAGTGGGATGAAGTTACAGGAGAATGGAGAAAGTTACACAACACAGAACTGCACGCATTGTATTCTTCACCTAACATAATTAGGAACTTCAAATCCAGACGTTTGAGATGGGCAGGGCATGTAGCACGTATGGGCGAATCCAGAAATGCATATAGATTGTTAGTTGGGAGACCGGAGGGAAAAAGACCTTTAGGGAGACCGAGACGTAGATGGGAGGATAATATTAAAATGGATTTGAGAGAGGTGGGGTATGATGATAGAGACTGGATTAATATTGCACAGGATAGGGACCGCTGGCGGGCTTATGTGAGGGCGGCAATGAACCTTCGGGTTCCTTAAAAGCCATTTGTAAGTAAGTAAGTAAGTAAGTAAGTAATTATAGTTCATTTGTTTGCGTACGAAATTTTCTATTTCATAATTAACAATGACAAAGGCCTTTTACCTCAACAAGTTCACAGAGAAGAAAGTTGATCTTTGACCTCACGAAACAAGCCTACACACGTGCATCATTCAATGACAACGCACACGCCCTTACGTCACATTATGACATCCGATGGAATCATGGTAGGCCTATCCTGAAACTTTCAGGAAGTCCGCACTCTGAGACTGAGTGACGGCTTCGTAATTGGTTAATAAATAGTCCTAAGGCATGAGCTGCCTGACGATGGTTTGTTGTTATGAATGGTGAGTTAAGTTCCTGTGGTTTCACATGTTAGTTACTATTTACAGCCTCTTTTGTGTTGGAAATGAAAGAGTGGTCGCGATGAATGATGTTTTACAGCGGAATGCTGTTTGGTCAGAAATGAACATCCCCTCTCCGCAAAGCAATATGAATATTATTATTATTAACTACTGGATATATAAATTTTCCATGGTACACCGCGACGTTGACATTCCACGCAGGAGATTCGAGTTTTAATCCCAGCGAGTCCAGGTAAAGCATTTTGTGAGCAAAGACTGTAGTATGTCAAGTACTTTCTAGATATCCTCGTACATGTCGTCATTCTCCTATTTACAGTCACGCACATTAATAAGTTATGCGTTCACTACATCGTATCGCACTCCTCGTACGAATCGCACGCAAAGGATATTTTAAGTGCAGTGCGTTCACTGTAACGGCTCTACCTCATCGTCTCATCGGATTCCCTATCAGCTGTTTAAAACATATGACGTACGAGATTGATATTGCTGAAAACAGACGAGTTTTTAGATTAGGTCTATTAATCATGAGTGTTAGCGAATAAGAATTTGTAATTGTTTCATGCTTCTTAATTGAAGAGGAAGAAACTAATCAAGACATTCATCATTTTAATACAAGACATAAATCAGATCTTCATCTACCCTCTGTTAGTCTAAGCTGTTTTAAAAAAGGAGTTCGCTATTCATGTATAATAGTCTTCAATGCACTGCCTAATTATCTTAAAGATTTGAAGAACAACGAGAAAAGGTTCAGAAAAGAATTAACCAAATTTCTACATACTCATACCTTCTACACAATTGATGAATTGTTTATGCTTGTGAATTGAATTATTCTACTTAAATGACATGTACAATTTTATATAGCTCAACTAAAATATGTTTTTATAGTGACTTAATCTGTTTACTATGTATTGTATTTTTTGTTTAGCATAACTGATGAATTGTATGTACTGTAAATTGAATAGTATACTGTATAGGTCTACTGATGAATTGTTTAAGCTTATAAATTGAAATAATCTACTTCATATGAATTGTATAGCTTAACGAAAATACTAATTTGATTGTATATGTTTGTATAGCTTGGCTGATGAATTGTATATGTTCTTAAAATGATTACTAGTCTGTGTAGCTCTACTGATGCATTATATATAGACCTACTGTAAATTGAATGGTAATATGTATAGCTCAACTGATGAATTGTTTATGATTATAAATTGAATTAATCTACTTGATATTAATTGCACAAATTTGTATAGCTTAATGAAAGTATGCTACTTTGTATTGTATATATTTGTATAGATTTGGCCGATGAATTGTATATGCTTTAAATTGAATAGTAATCTATATAGCTCTACTGATAAATTGTTTGTGTTTGTAATTTGAAGTAGTTTGCATGATATGTATTATGAATTTCTGTATATCACAACTGGTTGAATTGTTTATGCCTTAAATTTAATTAAATTGTTTTGTATTATAATATAGCTCAACTTATGAATGATCGTTTGCGTTTGTAAATTTAATAATCTGATTGGCTATGTATTGTATACTTTTAGTAGAGCCATCGATGTTGCTCAGTCGACAGACTCGCTGGGCTGCTGATCCGGAGCTGCGTTCGGGCTTGGGTTGGATCCCCCTTTGGACTTTGGTTTCTTCGGAGGTTTTCCCCAGCCGTGGGACTGAAGCCGGATGGTCTATGGCGAGTCCTTGGCATCAACCCCTTTGATTTGATTACCTGGTTGGGTTTTCCGAGGTTTCCCCCACCGAAAAGGCAAATGCCGGGTAATATTTTGGCGAATCCTCGGACCTCATCTCATCTCACTACATCTCGCCAAAATGTAAAAAAATGTAAAAAATTGTACAAAATTGTAAAAATTGTAGAAAATTACTAAATTGTAAAACTATAAAAATTTGTAAAAATTGTAATTGTAATATTGTAAATTGTTGCCATGTTCCACATCTTAAAGCTTCATTGCTCATGTAAGATCTATGGAATAAAATAAATGAATGAATGAATGAAATGAAACGAAAGAGATATTTGTTACATAATATATATGTAAGAAACGACTTGATTACTGTAATGGGAACGCCTCAAATTATATGATTCTTCGCAGTTTTCTACAAGCGAAATAAGTTTTCCGTCTGCCATTTTGGCGCGACACTGAACATGGCACAACATAATACTAACAGTTGAGCAATTAAAATTGATTTATTAAAGAAGGCCATGACCGCAGGCATCGGAAAAGTTGCTCACCCGAGAAACGTGGACGGATTTACCGAGAGCCGATGCGTGTGATACGATGTAGTGAACGCGGTTACATTTAAGTGTGTTTAATTACGACAGGCTCATATCAGTAGATTTACTGGCATGTAAAAGAACTCCTGAAAGACAAAATTCCGGCACACCGGCGACGCTGATATAACCTCTGCAGTTGCGAGCGTCGTTAAATAAAACATAACTTCTGAATCGCAACATGAGTGGGAAAACAGCAACTCTGATATTTCATGAGTCTTATAATTAAATGTGTGATTTTTAATTAAAGCAACTTATAATTCTTGGGTTCAACATTTCAGAATGTACCATACATACGTATGTATTTTTTATTGAAGCTATTGCTGTTTTGTTTAACGTTTTAGCAAGAAGAATTTTTTGCAATTTGCTTAATTTATGAACATTAGATATATCTAGCAGATCCTACCGTCTTCATAACATTTAAATCCACACCTGTGAAGTAACGGTCAGCGCGTCTGGCCGCGAAAATAGGTGGCCCGGGTTCGAATCCCGGTCTGGGCAAGTTACCTGGTTGAGGTTTTTTCCGGGGTTTTCCCTCAACCCAATATGAGCAAATGCTGGGTAACTATCGGTGCTGGACCCCGGACTCATTTCACCGGCATTATCACCTTCATATATCATTCAGACGCTAATAACTGAGATGTTGATACAGCGTCGTAAAATCACCCAACAAAATAAAAAAATAAAATAACATTTAATCTTTGGTTGTAGTTGTTAATACTGCAAGACAGTGCAAGTAAAAGTAAATTGAGTTTTGTATGTAATTGGACATAATATTTGTAGTAGTTTAAAAACTACATGTACGAGTACTATTGCTTGCTGGTACTAATTACAGCAAATGATCCATGAATTGGGTGCATTTTCGTACCAATGTCATGATCCGTTGGATGGATACATCAACAAGCAAGCGACACGATTTCTTGGATTCGAGAGGCCAACCGATTGTGTTACTCGTTCTCATTACAGGGACAAAGTCCAAAATTGTTGTGCAATTTCAGGGAATGGTCTCATTAGACCTTACTTCATTGAAGATAACATGAAAATCGTTTTACTGTAAACCAGGAAAGGTATCGCCAACCATTTGTTCAAGATTTACGAAGATTTTGTCGCAGTAAACATCTTCCTTTCCGCTCACAGTGGTTGCAACGAGATGGCGCTACCCCATACACTGCAAGAAAGTCACTAGAACTTCTGCATCAGCGGTTTCCACGACGGGTGATTTTAAGAAACACATTACAGCAGAATCCCGATTATCCGTCACCCTATTAACCGATTGGTGGATTAACCGTCTGTCTTTCTCTCGCTTTTTTTTCTGCTGCTGAAATATATGAAGTAGGCCTACTGCACATTGTATTAGCACGTTATTTTTTCTAGAGAATGTTGTTACAAGCCTTTTCCCATACACAGTATGGTCTACTGTTCGAATCGTCGCACTGTATAACTTCTTTATAAAATATTTCCTACGGGTATCAAAAGAAATCTCATTGTCCTAAGAATCGAAAAAAAAAAAAAAAGTGTAAATGTTTGAGTGGTTTGGGGAAAGAGATTTGAGTGTATAAACAACAACACGAGACCTCCACTACTCATATCTTTCCACAGACAGCCATTACAAGGAGTTTCCTTGCCTCTTAAAAACCTGTCATTGACAACCAGACTTAAATTAATGAACTTCTGATCCACTATCTATCATGTTAAACACAACAGTCCACACCTGTGGAGTAACGGTCAGCGCGTCTGGCCGCGAAACCAGGTGGCCCGGGTTCGAATCCCGGTCGGGGCAAGTTACCTGGTTGAGGTTTTTCGGGGTTTTCCCTCAACCCAATACGAGCAAATGCTGGGTAACTTTCGGTGTGGACCCCGGACTCATTTCACCGGCATTATCACCTTCATTTCATTCAGACACTAAATAACCTAGATGTTGATACAGCGTCGTAAAATAACCCAATAAAATAAACACAACACCACGAAGGGAATTACTGAAGTGTAAATATTATTCACTAAATTTACGAAAATCTTTTATGGTACGGATTATCCGATTTTTTCGATTAACCGTTCCGCCCACCCCCTTCATTACCACGGATAATAGAGGTTCCACCCCTTTCCTACAAAGCAAATTCCCCTGATCTTTCCCCACCCCCACCGATGCATATCTGTGGGGTATCCTGAAAGAGCGTGTATACAGAGATCCGATATCCACAAATATCATTGAGCTGAAACAAAACATAAGACATGCATAAAAAAAATGTTCAGAGGCGTTACAAAACATGCCTAAAGAATAATGGAGAATTTTTACAACCAGTCTTACTAATAAATCGTGTATAGTTTTTATACTAGACTTATGCAGAATTGAGACAGAAAACTTTACTAATAAACCATGCAGAAGCGATGGACGTATAAACAGTCTGTAACTATACAATGGGAATTGCTTTGCAGTAGTTATATACACGAAACCCCTTGTTTAAGCGTTATATATAGAGAAAAAATGGCCGCCCCTCTAACAGCTGTTCGTATCGACTGTCATTTTATTATGATGATTGCCTAGTAACCAAAGGAGAACAAACCAAAGAGCACAGAATAATTAGAATAATATTACTGTAGCTTGTACTCTTTGACCAAAATATAGTATGGTAATCGATTAGAGCCAGTTGTATTATCGATACTTAACACGCCACACTAGAGCTACCGGATGCAATAGAGAACCTCAGATATTCTATTATCTTTCGTAATGAAGTAATGACGAAACTGTGACGAGCTGTGTAACAGTTGTACTGTTATACGCGATGTATGTAGTGATTATTAGTAACAAATTTACACACGAGGTATAAATGAGCTACCGTACTCATTGTATAAGTATAAGACAGTTAAACGTCTGTATATAGAGTTTTTATTAGTAAGACCGAATATGTACAAGTTCTTACATTACTGGTTGATACTGCATTTTCTCAATTAAATTTTATGTCCTTTAGTTTCGATATACTTCATTCTAAGCCGTGCTGTATGAACAAAGGAGCCAAGTTCCACTGGATTTTTGTAGCGGCAAATGCATTGCTTGACCCAAAGCGGAGGACATGAATGCATTAATGTGACTCATAAAGTCATATTTTCTGGCACATACGCGTAAATGACAGCCAGCGTCAAGCGTGTTGGTGATCGAAGATTTGATTGGAGCCCGAAGGCCGTTATATTTCACAATACTCGGTACATTTTTTTTATTTCGATTCCAGCTGAGCCTCGAAGACGTGACTCGAAGACGATACCCCTTGGCATTGAACGCGCCGTCCGTCCGCTGAGCTTGGCAGCCACTCACTTGAGTCTCGCCGCGAGGTTGCCAGCACGCGCTACTTGTTGATGGTATCTCCATCAGATAGTCTCTTCTGCCCATGCTTCTGCCCTGTGTCCCACGGATTTATATCTGATGTTTAACAGGACGTGAGGAAAATCACTGTTGTACGCGATGTCTCCAGGACTCTCCCAGCCTCCTCCGTCCTCTTCAGCCGATAGCTTGTCATG
Organism: Periplaneta americana; assembly: GCA_025594305.2. Taxonomy (NCBI): domain Eukaryota; kingdom Metazoa; phylum Arthropoda; class Insecta; order Blattodea; family Blattidae; genus Periplaneta; species Periplaneta americana. The sequence continues at coordinate 38,946,593 of JAJSOF020000029.1, forward strand.
TAAGTTCATCATCTTTCTTTTTCTCACTCTTTGCTTCTTCTTTCCATATCCAACTCTTTATCTCTGTTTCTACAGGGTTTAGGACGAGCTGAAGCCGCAGTAGTTCGAGAGAGAGAGAGAGAGAGAGAGAGAGAGAGAGAGAGATACTGATGATGACACTACACTGGTGTGGAAACGGGACTATCTATCTATCTAGGCGTAGCTCGGTCAGCTAAGATGCTTGCCTTCTGATCCAGAGTTGCGCTCGGGCGCGGGTTCGATTCCCGCTTGGGCTAATTAACTGGTTGGTTTTTTCCGAGGTTTTCCCCAACCGTAAGGCAAATGTCAGGTAATCTATGGCGAGTCCTCGGCCTTATCACCAATTTCATCGACACTAAACCTCGCAGTTGATACAGCGTCGTTAAATAACTAAGTAAAAATCTATCTATCTATCTATCTATCTATCTATCTATCTATCTATCTATCTATCTATCTATCTATCTATCTATCTATCTATCTATCTATCTGTGTCCGCCTGCCAAGTCCATCCACCCATCCGCCCGTCAGTCAGTCCGTTCGTCTGTTCATCCATCATTCATCATCCATATCCGTCCGTCCATGTGTTTAATTTCCTCCCGAGTGTAATTTATATTTGTTACTGTTGCTCCAAGATATTTGAATTTTTCCATCTCTTCGAAGGATAAATTTCCAATTTTTATATTTACATTTCGTACAATATTCACATCATCCGCATAGAAAAGAAGCTGATGTAACCCGTCCAATTCCAAACCCTCTCTGTTATCCTGGACTTTCCTAATGGCATATTCTAGAGCGAAGTTAAAAAAAGTAAAAGTGATAGTGCATCTCCTTGCTTTAGCCAGCAGTGAATTGGAAAAGCATCAGATAGAAACAGCCACCGACGTAGCTCGGTCGGTTAAGGCGCTTGCCTGCGATCCGGCGTTGCGCTCGAGCGCAGGTTCGATTCCCGCTTGGATTGATTACCCGGTTGGGTTTTTTCCCCGAGGTTTTCCCCAACTGTAAGGCAAATGTCAGGTAATCTATGGCGAATCCTCGGCCTCATCTCGTCAAATATCATATTGCTATCACCAATTCCATCGACGCTAAATAAACTCGTAGTTGATACAGCGTCGTAATCGAACTAGTTTAATAAAACAATTAGGTTCTAATAATATTTACAAGTTACAATATGTGTTTCTAAACAACATTCTTTTCTATTGATGATGTATGAACAAGTTGTAGTGCGTGCCATTACCCTACAGTGGGAAATGGGACACAGACAGTTGGGGTAGCAGTACACAGAGACAAATGCAATTGGAATATGTATAATAGTAGGATAGAATCAACATTTAGCAACAATATACAACAATTAGTGAAACCTAACACTAAAATAAGTACGATGCAATATGGAACGTTCACCAACAGAATGTACAGAGAGATCTTAAGATTATCAGTTCGTGGTCGACAAAGATCAATATTTCTCTTTTAGATCAAATAACTCGGATGTTGTGTGCTAAAATTAACATGCGAGTCTTAAAGTTTGACCGGCCAGATTGGGATTAGGAGTACTCTATGCCGGTTCTCTACTTTTATTTTATTTTAGTAGGTTATTTTACGACGCTTTATCAACAGCTTAGGTTATTTAGCGTCTGAATGAGATGAAGATGATAATGCCGGTGAAATGAGTCCGGGGTCCAACACCAAAAGTTACCCAGCATTTGCCCATATTGGGTTGAGGGAAAACCCCGGTAAAAACCTCAACCAGATAACTTGCCCCGACAGGGAATCGAACCCGGGCCACCTGGTTTCGCGGCTAGACGCGCTAACCGTTACTCCACAGGTGTGGATGGTTCTCTACTTAAAACAACTCATGACATCACGTTCCCAACGCACAAACATCCTAAAGCGAATTCGAATGACCTAAGGTATAAGCTCTAAGTTCGTCGAGATAGAATGAGAATTAAAATTACAAGTACAGGGACATCATTTTATTTTTACTTCAATTTTTATTGTACCTGAGTTTTTGAATGTACTTCACTCCCACCCCTTCTACTAGTAAACTTCCAACCGTTGACGACACAGAGCCGAAGGCGCGTAAGCAGTACTAAGTTAGGAGTATAGTACGTTTGAGAAATATGTTCGCGTTTTCCAGTGACGAAAGAGCTTTCAATATTGAATCATATTTTCGCACAGGTACTGTCGTCCGTTTGCCTACGTCGCATCCCGGTTTCCCCCACCTGCTTCTGTTCCCCCTCTGTAAAGTATAGTAGCTGGGCTGTCTTAGCTCTTTTCTGAAAACATTAATTTCTGTTAGGAATTGGACGTCTACGTAATATTATAAAAGTGTTTAAAATAACTTAAATAAAAGGGCCTCGTTAAGTGATTAACTGTCACGTGATTCACCCCCCCCCTTTCTACGACCCTGCGACAAAACCACTTGAACGGACAGTAGATAGCATTTCTGAATAATTTTATCTTTTCGGATCGGGCAGAAGTGAAGATTGAATTTACAGTACGTAAGGTACTCTTTTATAGAGTAGGTACAGAATTATTTCAACATGAGTTACTAGTACGAAGGACGAAACTGGTAATTGGAATTAGGTACAATAGTCTATAGTGTGATAATATGCACAAAAGAACTGAAGCCTGTATCGAAATGAACGGCCACCATTTTCAAAAATGTGTTTAAATATTCATATTATGATATTTTTCAATTTAACTTCATTCTCTATATTGTACGCTAATGTGCTGTAATAGTACAATATACATTGCATAATTAATACGTCCGAATGGATAGCTCAGTTCGTGAGTAAAACACTAAGTGGTAATAATGTACTGTATTTTTATTAAACAAAAACCTAATGAAAATTATCAAACTCAAAATTGTGATATTTCCTAGTTTACATAATTGAACTACTTTTCTTCCCTCCTATACCTAGTAAAGTGGTTTGTATTTTACGCCAGTATCATCGAATTCCAGTCGTGGAAGGGGTAGCAAACTGTGTTTCCTGTTTCAATCGTTAATAGAAAGGTATAGCCAGATTAATATTAAAAATGTTAGTAAAAATAAAATGATGTCCCTGTATAAATAAGTAGACCGATCCATCATTCATATCACGTAGCCCAAGGAAATTGGGTCGTGGCTCATAATTTGTGTGTACCAACTTTGAATCATTGAAAAGGAGATGGATTTCACTCTATGACTAAATTCGCCTGCCACAATGCTGAGCTATCCTGTTACACAGTCTGGTAGGGAAGTGAATTTGCATACAGACAAACCCAGTTCCGTCACGGAAGCAGCTCCAACCCGAATAAGGCGCTTACAGCAACAAATGAGTCATTTCTACAGTTGGATGCACGCGTTCAACAAGCTGCGACTGTGCAATCAGAAAAGACAAGAAAAACAAGAAAATGAGGATCAGAATGACGGGAGAATAAAATAAGAAAGGACGACCGAAAGTAAGAAAGGAATAGACAGGCTGTAGTAACAAGCTACTGACAGGGTAGATCGTAAGGTGAATGAATTAGTCGATCGGTTAATTAAGTAGATATACAGGGTGATTCATAATTCCCCATTACACCTTTCTAGGGATTGCCGAGGAGGCTTAGTAGATAAAGTTTTGATAAGCAACCCATGTCTGGAAATGTACTATTTCGATGCTACAATGATCGTCGTCGTCTTCGTAACAAGTATTAGGCCCAGTGGCCTATTACGGTCTCAAACTAGAATTTTCAGCCCATCTCTTCTTCGGACGGCCTAGAGATCTTTTGCCATGCGGATGATAATGAAACAGTGCTTTTGGAATTCTGCATCGATCCATTCGTTCGAGATGACCTTTCCACTGAAGTTGATATTTGCTGATGAACTGCATAATGGGTTCTATTTGAAGTTCTTGCATTATGTCCTCATTTTTTTACGATCCCAGCGAGTATATCCAGCTGTTGCTCTCATGAACCTCATCTCACTTGCTGTTATTCTACTGACATCTTTATTCTTCACAGTCCACGCTTCACTACCATAGCTTAATATTGGCTGTGCTAAGGTTTTCATCATCATCATCCTTCACGAATTAGGTCTCTGTAGACCTGTTTCGGCTCCATCTAGCAGTCTTCTAAAAGGGCTAAGATTTTATACGAGCCTATTCTTGTGTGTCTTTGTGCTAGTGAAGGTTTCATGATTGTATTAATGATCCCCATTGTTTTATTATATTTACATATTTTTTCAGCAATATCTACTTCATCATAAGGTGATAGTGTATAGCCAAGGTTAAGTGAAAGTATTTAGTCTTTCTATTATTTTATTATTCAAACAGCTTTTACTTGGCACAGGGAATTTCCCACAAAATGACATGATTTTCGTTTTTTCAATATTGATTTCTATGTTATATTTTTCACTGACCATATTTAAATTGTGTACTGAATATTGTAAATCATCTTCAGTTGAGGCTATGAGAACTAGATCATCAGCGAAATGCTACAATGATGAAAATATCAAAATTTCAAATGTCCCAACAGTTCTTCCTCCGACTCGAAAGGAGTCTCATAAACAATACTTTTGATGTGACCCCACATGAAAAAGTCAAGAGCTAAATCCGGCGATCGTGGTGGCCAAGGAGTTAGTCCGTGATCTAACATCATCTCGGTTTTCTCGGCTAATGAGTATTCAACCATACTGTACACTATACCGTCTTCAGCAACAACTGAATAGCAAGTGACGTTAAGATCAAAGCAGTACGTAAGACTGTAAACAAAAGACACGTGCCATCTGTTAACTGAAGACGTCACCCTCCGTCAATGTGGATTGCCTACTGTGAATCAGTAGAATTTATTTGATCTTGTCTTGAATATTTTTCCATCCGTGCGTCGCCAGCCCGCGATTGAAGAATGATGATCGATTGGGGATCGGATGGAATGACGCTGATGCCTAATACATAGTAACCCCTAAATATCATAAACTGCGATCTTGTCGGTCATAATAATGTCACTATGGATTTTCCATGAATAATCCCAAGCCCACTGGGACTCGAATCCGGATCGCCTGCGTGAAGACTAATAGTATATATCATCGCCACCGCAGAGGTGTCAGCTGATGGATAAGCAAAGAAAGGTTCTCGGCGAAACAAGAATCCGGAAGCTGAAAGCCCATTCGGATATAAGAAGAATGATCGGATTGCAGTCAAGGCACATTAAATCGACACTTTCATCTCTGTTGACCCCTGACCTGTGAGCCTTCCGCTAATAAAACTTCTTGACACGGCGCAGAATCAAGTTCTGCGAGGAATGGTGGCAGAAATTTTCAACAAAGGGCAAAGGAATGAAAGAACAAGAGAAAACTCTTTAAATAATAATAATAATAATAATAATAATAATAATAATAATAATAATAATACACTGCTCCGCCAATTTAGCAGAATGCCTTTGAGTCTAAAGAAAGCAGCGGTACAATGGGGTCTGGTTGTTGTGACGAAAATCCAAGCCCTCGCATATCGACAAGGCATCATGTCACAAATACGTTCACGTCCGAGTATTTCTGACAAAGTAAATATTATTCAACGCCTTGAAAACTGTGACAATATTCCAGGATATTGCTGGAGAATTTAAGGTAATATTCATTAATTCATTCATTCGTTCTTTAATAATTTTATTTATTTACTTACTTACGGTATTTATTTAATTAATTTATTTACTTATTTACTTTTTAGTTATTTATTTATTATTGTACATTATAGATGTATTCTAAGAAATAAAATTAATGTTTACTAATGTTGTGTAAAATTTTTTATTTAATTATTTAACTAGCTAGCTAGCGAGTACAAATTAAAATTATAAAACAAAAATGTTTCTAGCCAATAGCGTAAGAGCCAATAATATAACATAAAATTTACAAGGACAGTTTACTAAATACAGTAAGTAACTTAATTCAAACCAATAAATAACACACAAGAGCAAAAAAAAAAAGAAGTAGAAGAAAGAGAAAAACCAAATTTAATATAAATTGACAATCAGACAGAAGCCAGTAATATTCAATAAAAACATGAATAACGTCGACAGAACGAAAGAGGTAGGGAGAAAAAAAACAAATTTCTCCTTCTAACGACGCCACAGACCAACGTCATGTCCTTATGTTGGCGACATTGTGTATTTAGTTAAATTTGGTCGTAACCGTAAAGACACCGGTTTAAAGCTACCGTAGCAAATTCTCCAGTTTAGCGTTACTTTTTCTTTGAAGAGTCCTGCCCGTGCCGTACCATGTTAAGGAATCCCTCGTTTCATATTTCCTCGTAATCAAGTCAGAGGTTGACAAATTATTATTTTAATCAAGATTGATTAGTAAGTTGTGTTAGAATTTGCTTTTTATTTGTATATAGATATATTGAGTGGGTATTATTATTATTATTATTATTATTATTATTATTATTATTATTATTATTATCTTCATTATCATCATCATTACCGGTACTTTTTCTTTTCATTTTGATGGATTCTGACGGATTTCCAAGTGTTAGACTGACGGGGATACAATTTATGTTTGGCTACACTGCCGCTGAGTATAGTCAGACTTCAGATGCATACAAACAATATTGTTCTTCCTCTGACACATATCGTCAAGCGAGATGTACTGCTTGATAATAGAAGTATATAGCAGCCAGAACTCAATCAGAGGATCATGACACATTAATGAACACAATCTAGCAGCAGAATGTGCTGCACTTTCGAAGTCAAAATACAAACTGTTAATAAGTTCGCGCCCTACTGACGCGATACGTAGGCCTACAAAATGACTTAACCTCTCTCCACATATCAATGGAACGCTCGGTTTATTTATATTCCCGACAACATTAGATTGCAGAATTATGAAACTGTTTATGAAAACAAGCATTGTAAATAAATTGAGTGAAGAAAGGTGAATAGAATAATCTGGGAAAGATTCGAAAATGTAAATTATTTTACTATCACACAGTATCGCAAGTTCTCCTTACACGTTAACAGATTTATTGTATTTTGAACATTAACAAAACAGAACAACTTACCTTTGTACACGACATTATTCTGTCCAGTATTCTATTTATCTGCAGTAGCCATCCTAGTTCAGCAGATTAAAAAAAAAACACTTTCTTCGGTTTAAAACATTGGTCTTCTTCAGCTTTACGTTTTACAGCTGTTCTGACAGTCCTCTTATCACTTCATTTAACAATTTATTTACGTAAATATTTGCCTTACGTTTACGATTTGTGCATCTGAAACAAATAGTGTCATCATTGTCGATTCACTTCACTAAACTTGTAACTTTATATTTGTTAAGCACAGTCTTCCATGCACGTTATAAACCGTACTAATCTGTTCCAAACCGATGTTGATATTATGCTGCCACCTACCTACACCAACCGTAAAGGAATTGGTCTAAACGGGTCGCTATCTTGGATCCAAACGTATTGCTGTTCCCGAGTTGCGCTTGTTTTTACTCGGGACAAATGGGAATACCGCTGCAGTCCGAGGGCGCCACTATCTTGTGTATATACGTGTTAGGTTGGAACGGGGAGTGAAGGGGAAGAGAGATAGAGCAAGTACACAACCTGCAAAGATGCAGTAGCCTACCAACTCGAGACACGTATGAATTAACTCGGAAAATTGTACAGCGGTGTGATTTCCCTGAATGCCTCCCTAACAGCTGCTTCAAATCTTCAGTTGTCTGGTATCGATGTTTCGAGACATGCTGCTTAATTATTCCCCAAAGGGAAATCACACCGCCTTTGCTGCGGAAAATTTCACACAGGATATGGCGCCGCGACAATGATGGTGCCATACTGATGTTCTGGATCACTAAACAAGCTGAAACGTAAAGTACCCGTATCAACCATTGTCACACAGCTGCTATGAAATGTTCAAAATAGATGCACATCAACATACAAACAAGGGAGGAGGGGGGACAAGACTTTCGGACCTTGGACCTTATTGTAGGAAGCCTCTTGGTTAGAGGCAGCAAGTGAATTTAGCCTAGAATCTCTTTTTCGGTGAATGGACTCTTTTATGCGCCATATCTTTACAATGCACCTTTACTTTTTTCCAAAGCAAGCCATGTTAAAGTCTTTATTGTACAGTAGTGGCAAAAAGAAAACGGACCGACCCTTGTAGCTGATTTCAGAGCCTTGTTCACTCCAGAGCACGGTAGACTGGTAACTAAGACTTTCGTGGTTCCAATCCTGCCTGGGAAGGAAACTTTTTTTGTTCCTTATTCAAATTTATTCCTAATACTTTTCGATAGCAGCGATATTTTACTACTTAATTAACTTATTATTCCCAGAACATGAATTTTACCAGCAATCGAAAAGTATTGGGAATAAATTTGAATAAGGAATAAAAAAAGTTTCCTTCCCAGGCAGGATTCGGACCACGAAAGTCTTAGTTACCAGTCTATCGTGCTCTGGAGTGAACAAGGCTCTGAAATCAGCTACAAGGGTCGGTCTGTTTTTTTTTTTGCCACTCCTGTACTTTAGTAGTACAATATGCAACGAGCCTATAATGATAGTAATTTTCATACGAGCGTCTTAATTACCATTATAGGCAAGTTTCATACGACTTTTTATGCTCGACCATATTTCTAACTTGACATTATTCAGAAGTATTCATTTTATTTGTATCTGACTGAAGATCGAAAGTGACCTTGTGCATAGCTCGTAAATTGTGAGATGTGCGCAGACGCGAAAGTATTGATTTTTTTCGAGGAACAATAATGTCATTGACCTTGATGTAATGTAGAGAATAACATGAACTAATTTTGATATAACCTGGAAATTGATTTAGAATTGAAAAACGAGATGACAAATTGAATTTATTTGAATATTATTTACAATTAACGCTAATTATTATAGTAACAGAACATAACCTTCTGCGACAGTATTAGATTTCCAGCCTCCGTGACGTTTCCCTCGTTGTCTTTCGATTGCATATCCGAGAATAATCGAAAACCTGAACTTTAATGAATAGGTGTACTTTAATGACATGCATTAAAGGACTGCTACCAGGTGTATAATTACTACATTTCGGCATGGTCGAGCATAAAAATATGAAGAAGCTATATTACATTAGATCCCTCATTTTGGAATCCATTATGACAGTACAGCCAACACTAGCCATTACACAGAGAGACAACACGGCAGCGGACTTGTTCGACTTTTACCCTAGCCCAGGTACTTGTTCAAAATCGAATAAACAGATCGCCACGATACAATAACAGTTATTACTAACACTTTCCTACACTGAAGGTCACTGCTACGAACTTTCCCCTTTGTAGTTGGCCCTGAGAAGAGAGATGAATGGATACAGAGGGAAGATTAAATGTTGCAGCCGTCTCATGTTTTATTAATGGAGCAGATCATCATAAACCATCGCAATGTCATAACAAACGAAACATCATTTCATTTCAGCACCATCCACCAGAGGTACTGAGAGGATTTGGTGATGCAACAATATGTGATGAAACATGTAGGCCTACATCTCTTGCAGCTTCTGCGATTATTAAAAGAAAACGAAATGGTAATGTGTTCATTTCCTGTAGGATTCTCTTTGGAATAATGTGTACAATCTCTATTGTTTAAAACCGTCTTGTCATTCTGTTGCCTACGTTATTGTACAAAGACTGGCGAAGTTACCAGTGTGATTCAGTAGCACGTAGTTAAAAGTGCAATTTAGTTACAAAGCCAAAACTTAAGAAGAGACTGATATTTTATGGCCTCCTACAGTAGCCCTAATGTGTATTTAAGGCGTTGTGCTACTGAAATTTCTAAAATCCACAATTTTTTAGCTAGAGAGTTGAAATTTTTACTGAATATGCATATAAATATCATAATCACACATTGTAAATTTCAATCTTTTCTCTTAAATAGGCTACTTTTTTTAAAATTAAACTTATTATTTTTTTTATTTTCTTAGTGAAAATCCTATTTATAAAAAATTATTATTTTAAATCTCATTTTTTCTCTTAAAGGTAACACTGCATTTTGCGCAATGGAGCATTAGTAATGCCATACTCTAATTTATTAATTTGTAAAAAAATATATAATTTCTTCAATATTCAAACATTAATAAAAGAAAATAGTACTACTGCTTTACGTATAATTCTCTTGCAATAAAACTATGCCGAATACAACCAATCAAATGCTCCATTTCACAACAGAGATATTAATGAATAACTATGCCAAGTTTCATCACTCTAGCTTTAACCGCTGAAAAATAAATTGAATACGTGTCGTTGAAAACGTAGAACATTTATTTTTTAAGATAATTAAATTTAAAGTTTTGGTTACACATAACTCGAGCAGAAATTTAAAAATCATTTTGTACAAAACACTAATTCAACCTGTAATATGGATCGGAAACACGGAGCTTAAAACTAAAAAGAAAAAACACAAATTAATGCTTTTTGAGAACAAAGTGTTGAGGAAAATGTTTGGTCCAATTTTTGACCCACTTGAAAACAAGTGGAAAATTCGACATAATAATGATATTCACAAACTTTATAATCAATCGTCAATTTTAGATGTAAACGGACCAGGAGATTAAATTGGGCAGGACATGTTATACGTATGGATGACTGCAGCAGCGCAAAACAATATACAGGGTGTTCCGAAACTATTCGTTTAAAATAATACAGGAGGTAGAGAACATCAAAACAAATATATTTTGTAATGGTACATATGGTCCCTGAAGGCAATTTGTGATCCTAGGGACGATTTACACAGAAGGTAGTTTAGCATGCTAATTACATCAGTGGCATTCACAGGAACTGCTCGAATAAGCGACTATTAGCCTGTATGCACGCAGTGCATCGTCGTGTCCGCTCGAAGATACCTGGCATGTTTTGAATGTCTGTACACATTCCCAGTCAGCGACACCGTCACAACAGCTTACGTCAGCACCACTAACATAATGTTCCATAACATTACAAGTTGACTTCAGAGGCCATATATTCCTTATCGAAATATATTTGTTTTCATGTTCTCTACCTTCTGTATTAATCTGAACGAATAGTTTCGGAACATCCTGTATATGAACAGCTTTAAGGGGTTAGGTACAGCTTACAGCAGTAAAATTTAGGAAAAATTCAAATTTTTTTCCTTCCTTTACTGTATCTTGTACAATAATGAAAATTAGTACGTGTAACACACTGTCCTTCTGCTATATGAAAAAATAATATATTTTTACGATTTAAAAAAATATATATTTACATTTTTCTTTTCTTTTTTTTTTTTTTTTTCTTTTCCAAAATTCAATTCACTGTGCAGTGATGAAGCGTTTCTCACATAACTCAAAAACTATCCAACATTCTGTGATGAAATTTTGTGTGTATTTATGCATGTCATATCTACAATGTGATACAAGAACACTTCTCTACCTTTCATAGATCGTCTGATAAAAAATAAATTCATTTAAAAATGATCAAATATCAGCATTTTCTTCTAACACAAAGTTAAAAAAAAAAATATTATTTATTAAGGAATGTAGTTGAAAGAGCATGATATTGTAAACATGTTTCAGTAATGAAATAAAAGAGAGAGAACATGAAGAAATTAACAAGTTAATGAGTTATGAGGGAACGCTTCTTCACTGCACAGTAAACTACCACCGTTATGAATTTAAAAAAAAATAAATAAATAATTTGTTTAAATCATAAAAATATCTTTTGCATATAGCAAAAGGACAGTGTTTTACACGTACCAATTTTCATCATTGTACAATATACAATAATGGAGGAAAAAATGTTGAATATTTCCAAAACTTTTACTGCTGTAAGCTGTACCTAACCCCTTAACAACACAAAGCCACTGGGAAAACCTCGAAATAGATGGAAAGATGAAATTCAGAAGGAATGCATAGAACTAGGAATTACCAACTGGGAGAACTAGCAAAAGACAGAACAGAGTGGAAGCGTTTTGTGAAATCTACATGGAGTTGCAAATCAAGCTTTCAGGTATAACTCCCAGTAAAGTTAATTTGAATAATTTCGAGGGAAAAATTAACTTTACAGGGAGTTATACCTGAAAGCTTGATTTGCATAATACACGTCACTGTTCGTTAACAGAAAACTACAATTTAAGTCACACAGAGTTAGTGTGCACTCAATGTTGGTTGCTTGACGGTTGTCAGCCCACTTTGAGGTCTGTGGATATAGAGGGAAAAATTGGATCGGTGTCTGGTAGAGTTCCCAGGTAGCTCAGTTGGTAGAGCGTTGGTACGTTTAACCAAAGACCAGGTTCGATACCCGGCCCCGGAACAATTTTCTCCTCGAAATTATTCTACATGGAGTTGACATGCTTCATAATGTCCTTTGATTGATTGATTGATTGATTAACTCGTGCATTAACACAACTTCTACAAATTATACAACAGTATACTTATAATTAAGACATTGAGATACAATGTTCATGAATCCGTAATTTTTTTAGCAAGAGAATAAAAAATGATAAGAAAATTTGTCAAAATTCGACTACTTTCAGTACTGCATCGCCTTAAGAAGTTCTAAGAATAAGCTCTGCGATAGGAGCTGTGTCGTAGCTTAAGAACAAGACACTGCGTACGATTCTGCTTCTTGCAGATTCAAAACTTGCCAAGAAAACCCTTTATGTCCAGTCTCTTAGAGTAACACAGGTAACAGTTACAGTGACTCATTTAGTGTTCGTAGTTATGATGTAAAGTCTACAAAAAGTAGTAATTTTTATATAACATTTAGGAATGAATGTTAAATATCGTCGTTGTTACTGCAATAACTCCTATGTAACATATTTATCGATTTTTAGATTTATGCTGTATTAAATAACTTAAATAGTGATACACCAAATAATAAAATCTCCTATATGTAATTATATTTCTTTGTTTCGAAAATGTAAGAATTCACAGTCTCCTATCTACGGCTGCCATAGGATGAATAAATGTGTTTTTTCTTCCTACTGAAAAATTTTATATTTTGCACATAGGAGTTATTGCAGAAATAACGACGATATGTTAAAATAAAAGGACTTTTTTAATATTGACAAAATACTGATAATCCTGTGATTTTTCTGATAAGTTATATCACCAAGTGTAAATGCACAAGTAAATACGAGTATTATGCAAATGAAAGTGAGATTGCCTTAAAAACATAAGCACGAACTGCCATGGCTGAATCCCAGCAATAAGTTACATATTGAGGGCTGGATTTTTACATCCAACCCAAAGTACAATTTCCAAACAAACTTATTTCCAGAAATATGCACTTTTCATTATATGAATTGCGTTCAAGTGAATGACGAATCAGATTCGTAATTCCACTAGACTGCGTGGCATAGAGTGATGGAAAACTTTAAGACGTAATAGGTTTAGGGTTGTGAAAGATAATACAGGAGGACCTCGATAATTTGAAAGTCCGATAATCCGAAAGCACTACTAAATGTGCGCACAATACCGGAAACACAGAAAACGAGAGAATACAGGAAAGGATGATCCAATGAAGCTCCCTCCTCTACCCGCAGTGCTTAATTAGGATATAAAGGGATATTAAGCAGAATAAAAAAGAAAGACAATGATTTGTCACTTTTTTATATTTATAATAGTGTACAATGTTTTTTTTTTAAGTTCAGGTAGAGTAATTCCATATACAGGGAATATCTTTCAACTGTCCCGGAAAGTTGCTGCTTTCCGCTCCCAGGCGACCTTGTGACTAACACGCTGATGACGCAGTTCCTAGTTGGCGGTCTCAGTGCTGACTGAGGATGCATACTCCAATACTCTTTAGTTTCTGAGCTGTGCTTAATTATTTGTGCGAAGTTAGTGATTAGTGTGCGAAGTGTTCAGTTCCAATGCCATTTTCATTACATGAACATGTGTATAGTTATAATATTTACATGAAATACAGAAAATCTTGTGCGAAAACGCGACGCAAGTTCCGCCAGATATTTCCAAACAGACCCGTATCTTGTGTAAAAACAATTAAAAACCTATCTAAAAAAATACAAAGAAATAGGTTCAATAAATGATCGTAAAAGACTATACAAAAGCTGAAATGGAGTCAATCAGTGCTGCTGAACTTGTGAAAGTTAATAATAATTTTATAAGAATGTGTCAGCAATGTGTAGCAGTCAACGGGGGACATTTTGAGAATAAAATATGATCTGGGTAAGACAGACGCTCTGTTGAAATTCCAACTCTCCGGGACAGTTAAAAGATATTCCCTGTGTTTGATAATCCGAACTGCCTTCGGTCCCAGTTAGTTTGGATTATCGATGTTCTATTGTTATTCCACACAATGGCTAAAGACAAAACTTGCCTCTACTATGCAGTTCATCCTCTGGGAATGACAGTTTCTTGTCCATTATTTCAGTCCAGTGCTTGCATATCTTCAATTACAATATTCGGAGAGTGTCCTATTCATATTTGTCAATCTTCAGTGTTATTTTTCATTCTAACGCTTGTAGATTTTTACTTGTCACACACAGTATATTACGTTGTATTGAAATTCTGAATTCTGTTCCGGATACTAGTTTTTGTCATTTCAACTCTCTGAAATAAGAGGGGTCAATATTGGTCATTAAATACATCATCTTAGAACCTTCAACTTGCAAGTAAAACATTTTTATTTGAAAGGTCCAGGGGAAAAAACCAAGTAAGTCACTTTTTTGTCGAGATGGAGTTTGAGGTACCATTAGATTCTCTATGGAAAGAAATATCTTTTAGAGGTATGAAACAGGAAAAGAAACCGATTATTCACGAGTTTATTTGCCTTCAAATTTTTGGCGTACAGGAAAAGAAGTAGGTATGTCAACTGTTTTAGCGAAAAAAACAGGTTTTATGGAAAAAGTGACTTACCTGGTTTTTTCCCTGGACCCTTCATTTATGTATTGCACGTTTTGTGCCATATTTCCGATATTCGTACCGTACGAACCTTTATTAAATAAAGATTTAAAATGTTTAGGAATTTTCATTATTTAACCCAAAATTTGACTAAATTATCCTAATTATTTTTCGAGAACAAGTAGAATAGACATTCAACAGTCTAATAGTTCAGGATAAAATTAAAAATCCTCGCGCAACATTAATATAATCCTGTGGCGACAGTAAATTATAGTATCGCAAGTATTAACAATGCGCGAGGGTTATCAGCATTACCGTAAACCACTGAGATAAGTCTGTTTTTCTAGTTCATGAGCAATAATTCCAATGATTTACTTAAATTTTGAATTAAATAATGAAAATCTCGTAATTATTTTTAATAACATCTCTAATATTCACTTTTTCTTTCTTGTTTAGGCGTGCAGTAAGAATATCGGAAATATGGTAGTAAACGTTTGTCATCACTTTTATAGTATTACAAAGAACTAATTGAAATAAGACATTTCTGAATATTTCTAGCTTCTGAATTCGATTTTGTTCGTTTTCGTGTTGTAATAATTAAGTCCTGCCTTAGCTTTATTTGTATGCTCAATTTTGTTATTCTAATAGTGAAACGAAGGAAAAAATTAAACACGAAATATTTATTTAATAATAAAATCGATTAAAGTAGAATGGTAGATGGATGCAAAACATAAAACAAAATGAAGGAAATACATTTAATACGATGAAAACAAAATTGCAGGCCGTATTATCTACAACGTTGCAATGTGGACTGCATCGTTCAGTGGTTTGAAATTATTGGTTTTTAAATTAAAAATATACGAAAACCGCCCACGTTATTGAAATGTGAGAGAGAGATAAATGATTCTTTATTAGATTTTCTATCGATATGGACAAAAATAACGTTAAAATTCGCAATAGTTACATAATAAGAGGGTGTTAAACATTTGGGAAAAAACATTTTTTCTTACAGTTTTTTTCTTACATACAACATGAGCTATTCGCTCTGAAAATCTGCAGGGTTATTTCACTTCCACCCTGTATATTCCATTACGTAGAATGTAACTATCTCTCGAGGCTCATTCTCCTACCATATTTAAGTATTTCTGAACTAATATCAAACTGACATGGAGTCGGCATGATAACGGGTTTCCGAAGCACATTTTATATTAACAAAAAGAAAAATAACTTGTCTAGCAGTCGAATGTACTGTATGTAGTTAGAGTATCTGGGAATATGTTGGGTTTAATTTTGTCGAAATAGCATGGGTTGCAAAGTTCTATCCCCATGACGTGAGGTTGAGACTGCAAACATTGGACATCAACATCATTCCCGCAAGAAAATTTGTAGAGCGGATACGTTAACACGCTTGAAATCGATTACAAAACTAAATTCAGTCCTATAAAATATTATCCAGAAAGTCTTTATTTCGATTCGTTGTTTAGTGTAATAAAATGAAGTAGAAATATAATTTCAGTCTCATCTGCAGGACATTTCAACGAGACCAACAACAACAATAAATTCGTCGACATCATTGTAGAGATTCAGTTCTGGATTGTGGTCCATTTTTAAGGAACGCCCTGTACCTTCACTTCGTGGCAGTTCTATTGGGGTGCCTCCACTAGTGAAGCGGACGTCGCGGCGGGCTCGCTGGGTTTGTCCGTCTGTCCGAAGCCCTCGTTGAGGCTGTAGTACTGCGGCGCTTCTTCGCAGGCCACTGCGTCCTCCGGTCGTGTGCACGTGAAGCTCTCCTGCAAATTCACATTGTTAATACATAGTAGGTACCCGCTACGCCTTGTTCAACCTGTGCACATATTCATTTGCTTATAAAGAATAGATTATATTTATTATTACTCGAAAACTGTCTTTCTTCAGTTGCGCCTAAGTCTCAGCCTTAGCGCACTGGTCTTCTATTCATTTGACTTGGATTCGATTCCCAACCAAGTTGTGATGGAATTTGTGTTGAACAAAGCAGATATTAAGGAGGGTTTTGAAGGGGCACTCCAGATTTTCTCTTTTATTCCACCATAATGTACTTAACATAAGACAAATTTATTATATTGCATTAATAAAATTCATACATAAAAATCGAAATAATTTTGAATTGTTTTCTCATAGTTATGAAATAAAAGGTATGAATTCTTTAAGATTGTTTGAACCAAAATGCTACACTGTTCAGTATTTAATCATAGTAGTAATTTAGGCCCAAGAATGTAAAACAAATTTATATTTAAATATCCTAATCTTGTCAATTCTAATAGTTCTAGTATTAAATTTTAAAAGTTATGTATGGATTTTATAAAAATTGAAAAATTCTAAATTTAAATTTATATATTCTAATTGCATAGTAGACATAAGACAAATTATATTGTATACTTATTAATTTCAATTCAGGAATCCGCCCCTGAGCACGAGTTCTACTCTTTCAGGGGCGAGCTAATGTTTTTCTGTATATATTATATTTTATGTTACAATTATTAGCAGAATAAAATAAATAAATAAATAAATAAATAAATAAATAAATAAATAAATAAATAAATAAATAAATAAATAAATTCCACCATTTACCCTTAAAAAGCTTCTTATTCAGACATTTGTGATTCCCCATTTTGATTATTGTGATTCCTTGCTGACAAAAACCCATAACCTAGCTGAGAGATTACAGAGTGTTCATAATGTGTGTATAAGATTCATCTGCAATAAGCGAAAATTTGATCGTGTAACACTATACCTCGAGCTTATATCATGGGTTCGCCTGAAGGAAAGAATCATGCATTCACCTACAATGATATTTAAATCTTGCATAGGCCTACCTATACTCCTACTCATCTAGCAGCAGGTTTTCAGTTTCTCACAACAGTACGGAATGAGAATCAAGCACTTCTTTCTATCCCTCATCTAATACCCATCCTCCTATACAATAATATTACCTCGTCTATGGAATTCTCTACCTGGTGACATCAGGGATTGCCGAACGCTATCGAAATTCAAAATTAAGTTAGGAATGTATTTTTTGCCTAATAAAATTTATTATTAATACTTTAAAAGATGTGTTAATCAGGTACAGCTTTTGTTTAATCGTTTATAATTGAGGCCCTAACATTCTAAATGTGCTAAGTGCCAAAAACAACTTTCTGAGATATTGATGAAAAACACACTGCGAAATGCATGTTGAGATGCCTAGAACACCATTTTTGGCGCACGAATGAGTCACTTACAGTTGAGCTATGACCGCAGTCTAGTATATACAGTCACGAAGCTTGAGTTGTGAGGATGCTAGGAACAATAGACTGTGCTGGTACTATTTCGCATTGTCTGTACTGAGGTGACAGTGGCGATCCTAGTGGTTAGCAACTATCTATGGATGCATATTTACTACGTATTCAGCTTCGTGACTGTATACACTAGGCTGCGCTATGACCAAGACAATTTAATATGATATTCTGATATGGATGTTTCTCCCTTAGGCTGAATAAAATGAAATTTGAAAAATTGGCACTTAACACATTTAGAATATTAAGTCTTCAATTGTATTTCTTGTTTGTATTATTAGTTGCTCTTTTTAGTTTAATTATTTAGATTAATAATATTAATGTAGATTTTAAGCTTTGTTTAATTGTATACAAATTTAACATTTTTCATATTTTTGTATTCCTATTGTTTTCGTTTTGCATTACTATAATTGTAAATTTTCTTGTTTTATGTCTACGTTTTTGTGTAACTGAATGTTACCAGTTTCTTCGCTGCTGTCCAAAAATGTTGTATGTGTACATCTTCCTGGTGGTATGGAAGAGAAGGTCTAAATGGCCTTAAGGAGTTAGGTACAGCTTACAGGAGTAAAATTTTGGAAATATTCAACATTTTCTTCCTCCATACTGTATCTTGTACAATAATGAAAATTAGTAGGTGTAAAATACTGTCCTTTTGCTATATAAAAAAAGAATTTCTACAATTTAAAAAATTATTTACATTTTTTTTTCAAAATTCAGTTCACTGTGCAGTGATGAAGCGTTTAACTCAAAAACTATCCAACATTCTGTAATGAAATTTTTTGTGTGTATTTATGCATGTCATATCTACAATATGATATAAGATCACTTCTCTACTTTTGATAGATTGTCTGATAAAAAAATTAATTCATTTTAAAAAATGGTCAAATATCAGTATTTCTTTCTAACACAAAATAAAAAAAAATAGTATTTATTAAGGACTGTAGTTGAAAGAGCATGATATTGTACATATGAGTTTCAGCAATAAAATAAAAGAGAAAGAACATGAAAAACGTCAACAAGTTTATGAGTTATGAGGAAAACGCTTCATCACTACACAGTGAACTGCCCATTTTGAATTTTGAAACAAAATATATAAATAATTTTTTTTAAATCGTAAAAATATTTTTTTTCATATAGCAGAAGGACAGTATTATACACATACCAATTTTCATTATTGTACAAGATACAGAAATGGAGGAAAAAAATGTTGAATATTTCTAAAAATTTTACTGCTGTAAGCTGTACCTAACCCCTTAACTCCACCAGAAGTAGTAATAGTAGTAGTAGTAGTAGTAGTAGTAGTAGTAGTAGTAGTAGTAGTAGTAGTAGTAGTAGTAGCAATATTATTTATTATTATTATTATTATTATTATTATTAGTAGTAGTAGTAGTAGTAGTAGTAGTGGAAAAATTCAAATATCTTGGAGCAACAGTAACAAATATAAATGACACTCGGGAGGAAATTAAACGCAGAATAAATATGGGAAATGCGTGTTATTATTCGGTTGAGAAGCTTTTATCATCCAGTCTGCTGTCAAAAAATCTGAAAGTTAGAATTTATAAAACAGTTATATTACCGGTTCTTCTGTGTGGTTGTGAAACTTGGACTTTCACTCCGAGAGAAGAACATAGGTTAAGAGTGTTTGAGAATAAGGTGCTTAGGAAAATATTTGGGGCTAAGCGGGATGAAGTTACAGGAGAATGGAGAAAAGTACACAACGCAGAACTGCACGCATTGTATTCTTCACCTGACATAATTAGGAACATTAAATCCAGACGTTTGAGATGGGCAGGGTATGTAGCACGTATGGGCGAATCCAGAAATGCATATAGAGTGTTAGTTGGGAGACCGGAGGGAAAAAGACATTTAGGGAGGCCGAGACGTAGATGGGAGGATAATATTAATATGGATTTGAGGGAGGTGGGATATGATGATAGAGACTGGATTAATCTTGCACAGGATAGGGACCGATGGCGGGCTTATGTGAGGGCAGCAATGAACCTTCGGGTTCCTTAAATGCCATTTGTAAGTAAGTAAGTATTAGTAGTAGTAGTAGTAGTAGTAGTAGTATCAATATTATTATTATTATTATAATTATTATTGTTGTTGTTATTATTATCATCATCACTGCATACCTGATTAAACAGGGTCTCCTCAGGGCAGATGAAGCTCCACTTGAAGGTCTGCTCCTTGCCATCGGCGAACTGTACTGGCAGGCACACGTGAAACAACTGACAGTCATTTTCCACGTCTGCGTAGTAACCATAGATACGCTGGTCGCACGAGAACGAGTCTGCGATGTTGGACCGGATGGATGTCGCATTACTCGGCAACCCCAGAGCTTCCTCGGGCGCAACTTGCCGCGCCACCTGCGGCACACAAGCAGGATGAAGGACATGCAAGTCAAATTTCAGTGTCGATAGGCTAGACACTAGAGCAGTGGTCGTCAGCACTCGCTGAAATGTGCAATGGGTACGCGGTGCCGTCCCATGTGCACAGAGAGAGATAGAGAGCATACCCGCTAGCAGCTACGAGAGCACTATAGTGCGCTGCGTTTTCCGCGGGTAAGAGAGGCTAGCCCCAGCGTGCTCTGTGCTGACGACCCCTGAACTAGAGGGTCGAATTTTTCACACTGTAGACCTGAGTTCAAGTCAGAGTGAGTCCATATTGAATTTATTGTGGAAACAGACCATCCCAGAGTGGTTTTCTTGAAGTACTCCGGTTTTCCATATCGATAGTCTAGTTCAAAAGTGCGACAACTCAAAAAAACAAGTTTTGAGATATCTTCAGTTGAAAGTTTCAAATAAATCACTTAGAAAGAACAGTATATAGTATAGCATATAGTAAACAGTACTGAGTTAGTGAGTATAGTACGTTCCAGAAATAAGTTCGCGTTTTTCAGTGACGAAAGAGCTTTCAATATTGAATCATATTTTCGCACAGTACTGTCGTCCATTTGCTTAAGTCGCATCCCGATTTCCCCCACCTGCTTCTGCTCGCCTCTCTGTAAAGGCTAGTGGCTGGACTGTCTTAGCTAATTTCTGAAAACATTAATTTCTTTTAGGAATTGGATGTCTACGTAATATTATACAGGGACATCATTTTATTTTTACTTCAATTTTTATTGTACCTGAGTTTTTTAATGTACTTCACTCCTACCCCTTCTACTAATCAAGTTCAACCGTCCTCCACACAGATCCAAGACCGCATATACAGTCATAGTAGCCTTACGGTCATAGTAAACAGTACGTTCCAAAAATATATTCGCGTTTTCTAGTGACGAAAGAGCTTTCAATATTGCATCATTTTCGCACAGGTACTGTCGTCCATTTGCCTACGTCGTATCCCGGTTTCCCCCACCAGCTTTTATTCGCCAGCTAGTGGCTGGGCTATCTTAGCTCTTTTCTGAGAACATTAATTTCTGTTAGGAATTGGACGCCTACGTAATATTATACAACTGTTTAAAATAACTTAAATAAAAGGGCCTCGTTAAGTAATTAACTGTCACGTGATTTCCTCCCGTTCTACGACCCTACGACATAACAACTTGGACGGACAATAGATAGTATGTCTGAGTAATTTTATCTTTTCGGATCGGGCAGAAGTGAAGATTGAATTTACAGTACGTAAGGTACTTTTTATAGAGTAGGTACAGAATTATTTCAACATCAGTTTCTAGAACGAAATACGAAACTGGTAATTGGAATTAGGTACAATAGAGTGATAACATGCACATTAGAACTGAAGCCTGTATCGAAATGAACGGCCACCATTTTAAAAAATGTGTTTAAATATCCATATTATGATTATTTTTCAATTTAACTTCATTCTCTATATTGTACCCTAATGTGCTGTAGACATTATAATATACACTGAATAATGAATACGTCCACATGGACAGCTCAGTTCGTGAGTAAAAACACTCATTGTTAATACTGTACTGTATTTTGGTTAAACAAAAACCTAATGAAAATTATCAAACTCAAAAGCGCAATATTTCCTAGTTTACGTAAATGGATGAACTACTTTTCTTCCCTCCTATACGTAGTAAAGTGATTTGTTTGTATATTACGCCAGTATCATCGAACTCCAGTCGTGGAAGGGGGTAGCAAACGGCGTTGATCTAGAGGTATAGGCAAGTTAATGTTAAAAATGTTAGTAAAAATAAAATGATGTCCCTGTACAACTGTTTAAAATAACTTAAATAAAAGGGCCTCGTTAAGTAATTAACTGTCACGTGATTTCCCCCTTTTTGTACGATCCTGCGACATAACCACTTGGACGGACAGTAGATAGCATGTCTGAGTAATTTTATCTGTGTGGGTCGGGCAGAAGTGAAGATTGAATTTACAGTACGTTAGGTACTCTTTTACAGAGTAGGTACAGAATTATTTCAACATGAGTTACTAGTACGAAGGACGAAACTGGTAATTGGAATTAGGTACTATAGTCTATAGTGCGATAATATGCACAAAAGAACTGAAGCGGTTTAGAGATCAAGATTTTTTTTTTCAGTGCGTAGCCGGTCACAAAACCGACTGAAATGTGACTGCAACTCTTGAGACACTGGGTTCGCCGACCTCGCACATTGTTATGTAAACAAGATTCACCCAAGAGCATGGATCTCTGTGATGCAAGGCTCGCGCTTCCGCTGAGCAATACGGCGAATGTTGCTAAGTACAGTAGCCTGTCCCTTCCAATGGAAACGAATTAAAACACTATGATTGCAGGTAATGGTCGAGGAAGCCACTTAATGTTACTTACTCTTTCTATTGGTACCGGCACATATTGAAAGCAAGATACCAATATTTTATTACATGCGCCATTTTTGTATACTGTAGTTCTAGTAAGAGAAATATAGACAACACAGGTTTTCGGCAACTGATTAACAAAGTAAACTGCTGATGATAAGAAACAGAACAAAGATGCACTGACTTCTGTATCTCTTCGTTCCTAATTTGTTGCCTCATGCTCATTACCTCGTAACTCCTATTCTGTAAGTTGATAGAGTGATAATTGGGAGGGGAATCCTCACTTGGAGAGATTACACATTTTGAAATGCTAAGAGATGCCAACCTTTAAGATCTGAATTAAAAGGTAGGTACAGCTTACAGCAGTAAAATTTTTGGAAATATTCAACTTTTTTTTCTTCATTATTGTGTCATATACAACAATGAAAATTGGTATGTGTGAAACACTGTCCTTTTGCTGTATGAAAAAAATATTTTTACGATTTAGAAAAAATTATTTATATATTTTTTTAATTGAAAATGGTGGTAGTTTCCCTCATAACTCATAAACTTTTTAACTTTTTCATGTTCTCTCTCTCTTTTATTTTATTGTTGAAACTCATGTTTACAATATCATGCTCTTTCAACTATATTCCTTAATAAATAATATATTTTTTTTTATTTTGTGTTAGATGAGAATACTGATATTTGACCATTTTTAAATAAATTTATATTTTATTAGACAATCCATCAAAGGTAGAGAAGTGATCTTGCATCATATGGTATATATGATATGCATAAATTCACATAAAAATTTCATCACAGTATGTTGAATAGTTTTTGAGTTATGTGGGTAACGCTTCATCACTGCACAGTGAATTGAATTTTGAAAGAAAAAATATAAATAATTTTTCTAAATCGTAAAAATATTTTTTTCATATAGCAGAAGGACAGTGTTTTACACATACTAATTTTCATTATTGTAGACGATACAGTAATGGAGGAAAAAATTGTTGAATATTTCCAAAATTTTACTGCTGTGATTTGTACCTAACCCCTTAAATGAATAATCAGAATAAATGAAATACTAATTTAGTTTGTCCAATACCCCAGATTTATCACCAGACTTACTTTAAGAACACCATAATTTCGACATGTAGCTAAATGAATTTTTTTGGGATCAAATGGCTTCCCAAAATCACCAAAATCACCAACTTGGCAACACTGAATAGACATCACATTGTGTTTCTTTAGACAGCCACCAACACTTGAAAAATGAACGACCGATAAGAGACTCGTGGTTCAGCAGTGTGAAAAGTGTTTCTTTTTTACTTGGTTATTTAACGACGCTGTATCAACTACGAGGTTATTTAGCGTCGATGGAACTGATAGCGAGATGACATTTGACGAAATGAGGCCGAGGATTCGCCATAGATTACCTGACATTCGCCTTATAGTTGGGGAAAATCTCGGAAAAAAACTCAACCAGGTAATCAGCCCAAGCGGGAATCGAACCCGCGCCCGAGCGCAACTCCGGATCGACAGGCAAGCGCCTTAGCCGACTGGCCTCTGGAAAGTCTGACACTTTGTGACACTTGGGGTAAATGAAGCATCGTGAAGCAGGTTCTGTCAGAATACTTCGGGGCTACTTGTGCCGCTTGACCTCTGCGGTCCATACATCACTGCCGCGTAACTTCCGAAGAAGAAACGACAAGAGTGAAAGTTCTCTAATGCCGCTTCGGCCAATTATCTGGTGTTATGCAAGCGCAGTTGTCCAAAAACAGGGACAGGCATCCGGACGGGTTAGGAGTCAATGAGTGTGTCAGACATGTTGCGTTCAGATGCGTGTCACGATATTCCGTCAGAAACAGCATCATCATCATCATAATTATCATCGTCATTATCATACACATCGCCCAGTAACGCTGTACGTGCCGGATTTTGGGCATGAGATCAACAAAACTTCAGTAGTACGAAAGCTTGGGAGTATAATAAAAAGTTACGAAATTCGTAACTTCGTAATTAGAGTCTTTTAAAATGCTTTTTGCACTTACAAAATTTACACAAAGCAATGTTATTTTCACTTAAAATCCATGACCTTCTATATTCTGTTGCACGAGGAGACGTATTTACTTCATGCTGTCGTCCCATATTCACTACGTATCACTTCCACTATATAGGCCTACTATACGCTAAGTCAGAAAAATCAGGTAGATTAAAAAAACTTGACAATTGGCGTTTTAAACTTTCTATAGCTTCGTAAATATGTTGAGTCTATAAAGACAGTAGCTATAAAGGAGAAACCAGAATTCCTATCCACCTAATCTGCCTACCTAAAGGAATGATGTTCTAAAAGACTAAGTGGTAATAGAAAAATTACATTTGTAATTCTTTCTCTTTCTGAATCGACTAAAAATCCAATGCGATGTAGAGAAGAGTGTATCTTAGGATCAACACTAGACAGGTACACAATGCAGACCTCTCTGATTGTGGTCAGCAGGACACATAGCCACCGCTGAGACAACACGAGACAATGGACTACCACCCAGTTCTATAGACTGAAGATAAATCTTTTCCTTTGGCCGCGCCAGAAATCGAACTCCGGACCGCTTGGATGAGAAGGACAGACTCTACAACCTAGCCTCAGTGTCAATGTTCTGGACTACATTTTTAGGCAAGAAATTATTTATTATTATTATTATTATTATTATTATTATTATTATTATTATTATTATTATTATTATTATTACAATCGGAAACTACAAAAATACATAGGCCTATTAATATAATAGAAACAAAAATACATTAAACAACTATTATATAGCCTACATAAAACAAAACTGAACATGCGAAATATTGTGAAATGATGAAAGATGAGTGGAACGGAGAAAAATTCTTTCCGGCACTGGGATTCGAACCCGGGTTTTCAGCTCTACTTGCTGACGCTCTATCCACTAAGCCACACCGGATTCCCATCCCGATGTCGGATCGAATCCGGTGTGACTTAGTGGATAGAGCGTCAGCACGTAGAGCTGAAAACTGGGGTTCAAATCCCGGTGCCGGAGAGAATTTTCTCCGTTCCATTCATATTTCATCATAATAAAATACTGAAACAAAACAAATATAAATTAAATAATTTACCCCTCTATGAGCAAATATTTGTAGTGATTATTTAAAATAATAACTTCAAAAAATGTCAACATTTTTATGCTTATCACATAACGATAACAATTAAAAAAATCGCTCAAATTCGCTTTATCTAGCTATAATTAATATATGTCAACGTACTGTATATTGAAATAATTTTTAATATTAATTTTCTATTTATGAAAATCGGCCCTTAATGGTGATAAAATATTAAAACTTATTATACCTTGCTTCAGTGGTTCCCTCACGTGTAACATAAGTTTACGACGAAGAATGCTAAAATACGAACAATGAGATTATCTCCGCTTCACCCCGTATCTGACCTGATGTGGCCTGCGATGTTTAGGAATATAAATTCTGCAGACAGAAGTAAAAATAGTTCCATATCTAATTAATTATTTATTCAAAACATAGGATTCTGAGAGAGAGAGAGAGAGGCTATAGCCCATCTCATTTTATTTAGGCCTATCTCTTCGTTTTATGTGAGAAACAGAATGGAAAAAAGTTATCAGAGAAATGTTTCATTACATCGCCATGTTTTGTATCTAATTTTACATAGAGAAGCATCAATTTTGTTACTAAAATATTATTATATTATGTGTCCGTAATTTCCAGATAAATTAACTGAATATCAACAAAATTCGTCCAAAAGTTTTAGGAGGCATTGCAGTGTACAGACGGACAGACACGGTATCCCAAACTCACTCTTTTGGTATCGGGGCTCCTGAAAACTTGTCTCACTGAGGAAATCTCTAAATAGATTTTTGCAACATTACAACATTTTTTATAATGAGAAAGCAAAGTTCAGGAACGCTTCGCAGTCGGCCAGAACGAATAACGGGTCATCCTTAGAGATAAGAACAGATGTTAGTACGTATAAAGCGTTAGTTCTTGTGCAGAGCCCTTAAGACAGTCACCGACAAATCGATAGTTGGGGAGCAGGTCCGGGACAGAAGCATGTATAAAACACGCGTGGTTTCCGGTCACTCCCTCCAACGCCTGGGAAAATACTTCTCGGCGATACGTGACCGAGTGTGGAGATGGGTCGCTCGCTCTCGCCGTGGGATTCAGTCGTCAAGCAAGCCGCACAGCTGCAGTATGTCCCCTCAGCTAATGCCACAACCAAAAATATTAATTTCAACTCCGATCTTTGTTAGCCTAATTTATATTATTGTGGATCAGAAAGGACACTTCTTTTTGTTGTTTAGTCAACTGTCCGAAGACAGGTTTGAACCTTTGCCAACAGAATGGTTAGTAACATCCTACATGATGGTTAATGACGTCATCCCAACAGAATCCAAGAAACATAAACACAACATGGTAGATTCGCCAGCATGTGGAAAGTGTAATAGACTGGATACCATTCAACACAGACTAATAGGCTGTCAAGGTACTAGAACTATCTGGACGTGGCTAAAACATCAACTGTGTAAATTTGATATGTCGACTAACCCAAATGATGCTCTACGGAAAATACTCCATTTTGATTTTGGTTCAAGTGAAAACCTTGAAACTCAGTTGTGGCTTATTCATGGCGTAGTGCATTATGTCCTGTCTAGTGGACATCCTGAAATTCGTGAACTGAAACGTGTGCTGTATGATGAAAAACAGTCTATGTTACGTGTAACTCCAGCTAATACATGGTTCTTAAAACTTAAAGTCATTTAACTTTCTTAAAAAAATATACAACAAATGTTTAGGTGATCTTATATATCATCGCATTCAATACTCTAACGACCACAGTCATTGATTTGTGTTTATAGCTCTCTTTCTCTAAGAATAAAACAAAACGCCTCGGACTTGTATGATGAAGCTGCTTACAGAAGAAGAAAAATCATGTAGGGTAATGAAAAAAAAAGTGTAAACACATTAATTGGAATTTTTGACAGCTGTTAAAATTGTATTTGCTCTTTAATTTCTTTATTTTTAAATAAAAGTATATGAAAAAAAACCTCATAAGTAACACCGATATGGCATGGGGTAGAGTGGTCAGCTCCTTTCCCCTCCAATGCATACATTGCCGATTAGCTACATATTCCACTAATCAGACTTCAGATGCCTACAAACGATTGTTCTTCCTCTGACACATATCATCAAATGAGATGTACTGCCTGATAATAGATATATAGTACATATCAGCCAGAACCTCAATCAGAGGTAAAAAGGATACTTCATGAGTCTTAATTATGCAAAAGGTGAGAAATGCGATAAAACTTGTCTTTAATTACTTCATAGTCGTAAGCTTAAAGACATTAAATTCATTGGCATGTTTTCAATCTTGTCTCACAAGGTACATTCGCGAAGTGCCTGACTGATAATGGTATAAAATCAAATACGATGGAAAGGGTTCAGAGCCATAGTGGGCCAAGCGCCATTTATTAAAAACGGAGAAAGCAAGGATTAAAGTGAATACCATAGTTTAATGAAGATTTGACATATCATTTAGTTTTAATGTGTATACTTTATATTACTTGCTATAAGTTATGTTTCCATTGAATTATGGTAATAACTTCATTTTAACCCTTGTTTTCCACGGTTTTAGTAAATGGCGCTTGGCCCACTATGGTTCTATTTATTTTTATTTTATTGGGTTATTTTACGACACTGTATCAACATCTAGGTTATTTAGCGTCTGAATGAAATGGTGATAATGCCAGTGAAATGAGTCCGGGGTCCAGCACCGAAAGTTACCCAGCATTTGCTCGTATTGGGTTGAGGGAAAACCCCGAAAAAATCTCAACCAGGTAACTTGCCCCAACCGGGATTCGAACCCGGGCCACCTGGTTTCGCGGCCAGACGCGCTGACCGTTACTCCACAGGTGTGGACACTATGGTTCTGAACCCTTCAATTGTAGCTGCCCATCATGGTAATTATACAATATCTATGAGCCTAGATAGATGTTCGTATACTAATGAATACAGAAGGAAACTGAGCTATAAATAATCATTATTCTACTCTTACATATACTTAAACATGTTTTTGGGTGTTGATGTAGAAATCCGTTAAGCACATGTAAACGACAATAAGCACATTGGATGAATGATGCATTTCTGTAGTTGGGAGCATCACCTCATTGAGGAGGAGAAATAGTGAATAACATTTGACATCAACTGATGGGGTCGGTGGTGGCCAATTACATGGAGTTCAAATTGTCAAAGTCTGATGCCATCTGATTTTTTTTTGGGGGGATTCTGTGAATAATGATGTCTATGAACAGCGAACTGGGGATATTGATGATTTGTAACCAAAGACTGTCTCAGGTATTGAAAAAACTAACCCTAAGACGTTACATCACACATGGGAGAAATATAAGCCTCACGATGTGAATTGTGCTGTGTACGGAGTGGTGGCACTTTGAGATTTAATGTGGGAAAAGCTCCCATCTTTCCAGAATCTAGACTATTTACAGACAACTGAAAAATAAATAGCTACAGTTCTCATGTCAAAGCGCTTATATTTTATGTTTCCCCAAGAGGATCGCCAAGTACAGGTCTTTCATAAGTAACTGGTAACTCGAAAAATTGACTAATGTTTACGATTTTTGACTGTGTTGTACATCTCTGCTAGCAAGAACCTTTTCCAGTGCCGTACAGTGGATTCTGATACGAATTTGCCCGCCACAAGTAGATCTAGTCATAAATGTGTCCACCAGAAAGCTCCATATCTATTCCATGCTTGTTTGCACTGGTATAACAAATGAGCGGCTCCTCCCCATAACGCATGGGATGTTCGAACCTTGTTTACAATTGATTGGCCACCACGATCTCCAGACTTAACTCTCATGGATTTCTTTTTATGGAGATTTGTTAAGGATCGTGTGTCTGCAGATAAACCTCGTACAAACCCAGAATTGATGGAAAGGATTGTGCACACCATACAGATGGTTACTCTTACAATGCTCTCGAGAATGCAAGAGGAGATGGTCCGTCGCTTGCATTTGTGCATTCTTCGGGACGGCAGACATGTTGAGAAATGTGAGCCATAATTAGTGTAAAGTGTAAGTTTATCGCAATTTATCGTAATGTGTGATTTTTTGACACTAACCTTGTTTTAATTTTAGCGAGAGTTTCATTCATCTCTACATAGAAAAGTGGAGATTTCTGGCAGGCAAACGCATAACGAAATCGAGTGTACGAGACTGGGAAATGTTCTTACTAGCAGAGATGTATATAACACAGCTAAGGTCGTAAAAAATTAATCAATTTTTCGAGTGATCAGTTACTTATAAAATACCCTATATAGAGTTTTATTTCATTTGTTTCCTATTTCTAATTTTGAATTTACACTAGACACTAAACGAACACATTTTGCAGAATTAAGATGCCGGAAAGTAGGGCCTACTTACATCACAGAAAATGGCCAATAATATTCATATCTTAGGCGAGACTGAAATCCACGACCTTCAATTTAATCACACTGTAAGCTTACGTTTATAAAGTAATGAAAGGTCGTTAATTAGTCTATGCTCATAAAACATTAATGAAATCCTGGAATAAATGAAAAAGAATTACGTATATTTACTGAGACAATGGCAAATAATAAGGTAAGTGCCACAGCACGTGACGAGTGTCGGAGAGGTACTCCTGACCTCTCCGCTCAGTCAATAGCCCCTAGCCGCCCATTGCAAGTGTTGGAAGACAACGGAGCTCCGCCTCTCTTTAAGCTATTAAAAGACCTCTTAACTGAGATTTGACAGGGCATCATTGTCACAGGGACGGAAATGAAAGTATTTAGTAGAATGGCGAGATAACCGCACTCAGCTTCCTGGATGCGTTACATATATCATATATCACAACTACTTTCACTGTCGACTGGATTCTTCTCGCAACTTTGATGGCCTATGATTTCAGTGTCGTCGCGATATCCACGTGGCCAGTTCCGACGCTAGCTTATGATATTTTATATTTACAGACATGATATTTCGACAAGAAAATCTATCTCTAAGGAACACTATTAGGCAAGAATCGGGACTCTAAAATTACTCTCATGTTTATAACTTATACAGATAGTTTTGGTATCTAAATGCATAAAGAAAAAGAGAACATTTCACTGAACAGCATGTTGACATGTGAAAGGGATATCGAGCTAGACAAATTACGTAAGCAATATACACAAATTGTGGTGCGCGGTAGCGTCGCGATTAAGACCAAATATGTTAAGATAAGTGCCAGTTATTCAATTGAAAGTTGCATCTACAAATCAATAAAAAAACAAGTAAATTCAAGAAGCTCAAGGAAACCCAATAATGTGAAATTTTCTTCACTATGATTGCTTTCTAATGCAGTACAATTATTCTCAACTTACCCTGATCTTCGGATAGGCTATGACAAAGCCAAACAAGGCGGTCAGAACCACTGCAAGCACAAACAGAAATACATAATCAGTGACGAAGAATCTAAGAAAGATATTATATACTAGCCGTACCCGTGCGCTCCGCTGCCCCTGTTAGAAATAAATATAAAGTAATTACATAATTAAAATAGGACGTTTGATCCAGGGAACATTCGTGTTTGATAGAAGGATAAATCGTTTAATATGTTACTTAATTTAAATTGTATTTAAATAATTAAAATGCGATCATTCTGATCTAGAGAGCACTCAGAAGTTACTGTAATAACATTATAGCATTATGCCCATCTAGAGAAACTACACTTTCCAATGGTGAAACAACAATTAATTATACAAATCGGTTAGTTTAGCTTTCGATATTACTTCATACAAACACAGAAACATTCGCTGTAAGCTAGGTTTCAGAGCTTTCGATTGTAGTTGTCCAAGGCCCCTTATAGACGTAGTCATTTGTTTTCATTTCATTACACCGCCTTAGATGGCATTGTATTTTAATTTTAAAACTCATTTATCTCATTAAATATCAGTCCTATCAAAATTTTGCGAGGAATAAAACTTATCAGAAATCATTTTTAAAGAAACGTTTGTTATGTAATATATTTCACAAAAATCAATAATAAGCGAGATATTTTGATTTATTTAATTCAGGCCCCCTTATAACCCCCTTTTAAATAACGTATTTTGAATGTCATATAGCCTAAAATGTAAGTTACAGCGAACTTAATTTATATTCCAATTTTCATATAAATCGGTTCGGCCATTATCGCGTGAAAAGGTAATAAACATCCAGACAGACAGACAGACAGATAGACATACAAATAAAAATTAAAAAAAAGCTATTTTCGGTTTCAGGATGATTAATTATATATGTTAGGATCAATTATTTTTGGAAAATCGAAAATTACCAGAAAAATTTCGGCTACAGATTTATTATTAGTATAGATAAACTAGAAACTTAAAGGTAAAAATAAATGCTTAAATACATTGTGGGCATTCAGTTTGCTCTTCTACGTACAAAAATTAGATACAAATTGTAGATTATATTGAAATATGGTGAAGTTTAATTTAAATGATAGTGTAGAAGAAACACTCTATTAAATAAATTCAATCATTTGACAAATATATGGTAGATTATATTATTATTATTATTATTATTATTATTATTATTATTATTATTATTATTATTATTATTATTATTATTATCACATTAGACAACTTATGCCTGTAGTAAGTTACGATCCCCTCTCTCTCGTACTACAATTGGTCAATCAAATGTTTCCTTAGACATCTTCTGTTTCATATACGAGTACCACTTTGGTTTGTAGCTTAAATTTAACAAACAGCGATCTCAAGATTTTATTTAGTGTAAGCTATGTGGAATATGTATCTCAGCTTCGGCATGTGGCCGTGAGGCCAGCAGCCGGCTGGTAGGTCTTGGCCCTTCATGGGCTGTAGCGCCACGGATTATTATTATGTGGAATATGTATTTATCCCTATTTACTGGGTGTTCATTTCAAAATGTGTCATGACGTCACTGTTGTTGAGTCACCGATTTGAAGCGAGTTTCAGCTTATATGTCAGAGAAGCTGCCTATTATTCAAGGCGTTCTTCAATCTGAACTTGAGAACTTGTACGGTATAACTTGAACGTCGTAGCAACAGATGGCGGTCTGTACTGTCTGTGTGCTACCATAACCTCTTTCGAACTGTGTTTTGCGCCGGCAAGACGTACGCAGGGTATTTGTTATCATCGGTTGCGTACGGTAACATTCCACAACACAAATCAAATACTCCGTGTCCATGTTGACCGTCGAAGTTAATGTCAACAAATACGTAAGTAATCGTCTTAACCCTCTCCCTATATCCCGACAGTACGTATTTCCAAACAGTTCACATTCCTGCCACTATCGGCGTTATCGTACGCATCGGTACGTACTCTTCAGAATGAACGCCGTACTTGCTAGGCAACTTCTCTGCCTCCTAGGTAATACACCTTTGCAGAAGTGTAGGAATATTGAATTATCTAGGCTCATCGGCTAGCCATATGACGGCATACAGCGAGCCATGACACGCTTTGAACTGAACACCCAGTATTTCCACATTTCTCGAACTGAAATTTCATTTTCTTTCAGTAGGATCTTGCATATTCAATTTATTTCGCTTCTTTTAATATTTTCCATACATACATTTAGTCAACTGTCCGAAGACAGGTAGGAATCTCGTAAGTGACGCCAATAAGGCATTACTCATGAGGAAATTAAGGCAGGAGATAGTGACGTAAGGTTGCCAGTTCCTTTCCCCCCTCCATTGCATACGTATTACACTAATCAGACTTCAGATGTCTTCCTCTGACACATATCGTCAAGTGAGATGTACTGCCTGATAATAGATGTACATACCAGCCAGAACCTCAATCAGGGGAGATATATGCATTAAGTTATAATGTTTTGAAAGTGTTTCTTTTCCTGTATTTATATTGTAACAACTAAATTATAACACCATTTATATAATTACATTTTCCTTATTTCCCCATTTAATCTAGTTACATTATCAACACACGACAAACTGCATACTTGTTTAAATCTATTAATTTCTTCAATTATGTATCTATATTTCCTATTACTAATGGATGTTCGCCAGAAAACAGGTTTCACTTAGTACGACGCCGCTCGAAAAGTTATATGGGTAAAAGTCCGCTTAGCGGTGATTCACAGAGTCAGTTTTCGGCAATAAAATCTCACGCCTTATGCATTACATCACAGATATAATTTATTGGCACTTATTACAAGTGCTGGAACTGTAGTCCATCCTGTGTAACGCACATTTCATGTATTTTTAAATATTTCTAGACACACGATGGATTTTGTCTCTATCTACAAAATAATTGAAACCTATACATACGAACCAATTCATTCTATTGATGAACGACTGTTATTTTACGTATAAGACTTTATTTTGACAATTTCATTCTTTTCAAGTTGTTGTCTTGGATACACTTCCATGTTGAACTAACTTTCTTAGAAATATTGTGGGAAATAATCTAGATTATGTCTATGTTATCGAGTTTTCCTTCAGTTACAACGAAACTTATGAGCCATCTTTTTGTTTATAAATGAGGCGATTTCTCTCACTTTAATTAAATTCTGGATTGTTGGATTATAAAGTGGTTGAATGTCAGGATATTTATATAGAAATATAGCATGCTACTTTTTCTATGATTTTCTTGTAATATACGTATCATAAATAAAGATTCGCTATTCTAATGTGTACATTGACACGAACTAAACTGAGCTCAACCGAACTCAGAGGAAGTCAGCTGTACACTAATCTGTAACTTTGAATAATTTTCAGCCTATATTATCTTCTATTACTCAACACAAAACTTCTTCGCGCTCGTTCCTGGGAAAATGTACCTACACATTATTTCCTCTGCAATCGCGTTCGATCTATAACAGTAAAATACCGACGGCATTTATCTCGATGAAACCTGTTTCTTAGAGAACTTGTACTTGTACTTAAAACCAAAATTAAATACTTGTACTTACTCAGTGCTGTATTTGATCTAGCCATGTTGAATCTGCACATATTGAGTCGTTAGTTGTAGTGTCTGAAATAAATGCATAACAAAATTAAATTGAATTAATAAATTGTAAAAAAAAAAGGTAAAGGTATCCCCGTAACATGCCATGAAGGTACTTGGGGGGGCATGCTTTCCATGACCTCGGCACTAGAATGAGGTGGTGTGGTCTGCACCACGCTCTGACCGCCTTTTACCCCCGGGAAAGACCCGGTACTCAATTTTATAGAAGGCTGAGTGAACCTTGGGGCCGTTCTGAAAGTTTGGCAACGAGAAAAAATCCTGTCACCACCTGGGATCGAACCCCAGACCTTCCAGTCCGTAGCCAGCTGCTCTACCAACTGAGCTACCCGGCCGCCTGAATTAATAAATTGTAGAACTTTTAAATGCCAACGTCTTCAATCTTAAAAATTGCATCTAAAATACATTAATGTTAAAGCCTGGAAGTTATCATTAAAATAATAAAAAAGAAATTAACAAGTTAGTCGGATCATGAACGTTGCTAAGGCTAGGAGAAGAGCTGGATGAATAACAAGAGGATTTATTAGAATTTGATAGCGGACGGATGCAAGAAGTTTGTTTCCTTCCTGTCGTAAAGGGTGTTTAATTAAGGCTGGAGAGTTAATCAGCATTTCGCAATTAATGTTGAGGATTTTGTTAACCGATAAGTTGAATAGCTACTGATATAATTTTGATATGATTTTAAGTTTCAATCATAATGCCATCTAGTTTTAGGAATTATAAAAACTTACTATATTATTATTATTATTATTATTATTATTATTATTATTATTATTATTATTATTATTATTATTATTACTATTATTATTAAATTAAAAAACGTTTTATTTTTGTGAAATCTTAAGGTTATTTTTATATATGTGCAATATCTAAATATTTGTATTAAACTCTTTTGTTTGAAATATGTCAAAGAATAATCCCCCCGAAATTAATTACTTTTCTTACAGTTCAGCCTGAATATTATTAGGGCTATTCGTTACTCTTTCACATGTTCTACAGCTGGCGAGAATATCTAATAATATGTAGGGGTAGAATGTAGGCCTACAATGATTGAGAATTCAATCATTGGCTTTCCCAAAACACGCCATAAATATTTCAGATAAAACCATTTTCTTTTTCGAAAAGAAAGCAAAAACGAACAAAACTGTATTAAACTTTTTTTTGTTTGAAATATCTGTAAGAATAACCCCCTGAAATTACTGACATTACTTACGGTTCACTTTGTATAAGTAATATCGTATTTTTGTAAAGACATGGTCTAACGAAGAAAAATGGACGTATAATCACTAATTTTAATTTAACTTTGCAAGCTAAATAGTTTTATATCGATGTAATAGTATTACGGTGCTATTATTATTATTATTATTATTATTATTATTATTTTCTTTTTTTCCTCGCTGTTATTTATACTCGTTTTAACATCTTTGGTCATATCGCGAGCTAATCTTTGGTTGAAATTCGAAGTCCTGTGTACTATTGTTGAGACTGGTTCTATTGTTGTGAACTAGATGGTGACTGTATATGTATTACTGATTTATTATGAATATGATTTCGATGATGAATGAGCCCAGTGATATTCAGGGATCTTGTGACCCGAATTTCCTGGCATTTGCCTTACGGTTGAGGGAAAACCCTGAAAAACCTCAACCAGGAAATTCAACCCGACCGGGAATCGAACCCGGGCCCTCTGCGTAAGAGACCAGCATGCTGAGGTGGTCATTATTATTATTATTATTATTATTATTATTATTATTATTATTATTGCCAATTGTTACGGATATAATGCAAATATGTTTCAATAATAGGTATGTCAATAAGACCTTAATTTCTCATTTTTAGTAGCCAGCAGAGAAATAACTTTTTTCACCCCTGTCATAAACTCGACCGGAAAGATGCAGACGCTCACGAGGAAGTGTGAATAATGCACTGAGCATTTACCATGCAGACCACACGCAGGCGTGAGCAACACACCCTCGGCGACTATTAAGTAACTTGAGTCTGATCAAATTTAATAGCATAGTCTACGGAGTTCAATACTCGAGGCTGTTCATGCTCCCTAAGGTTTTCGTTTATCTTCCTTCACTCTAGTAAACTTCCCAATTTGTATTATAAAATAGGCTAAGACTTACTTCTTATAAATTACTTTATATCCCTCAATTCACATTAATCTATATAGCAGGCAAACAATGAATAATTTACCATAAAATCTAACAAGTATATGTTCTTTCTTTTCCCAGTTTTTTCCCGTTTATTTCTAAGTCATGAAACGTTTATTTCACCCGAATTGTAATAACTGTATTCATAAAAAGTAAGTCATCTATAAAGATAAAATTATAATTATAACAAAACTATTAACTTAAATACAGATTTTGATTTTGTAACTTATTTGAATCGTTAAGCATAAGGGGTTAAGTATAGCTTACAGCAGTAAAATGTTTGGAAATATACATTTTTTTCCTCCATCTTGTACAATAAGGAAAATTGATATGTGTAAAACACTGTCCTTCTGCTATATGAAAAAAGTATTTTTACGATTAAAAAAATATATATACATATATATGGTTTTTAATTCAAAATGGTGGCAGTTGACTGTGCAGTGATGAAGCGTTTCCCTCATAACTCAAAAACTATCCAACATTCTGTGATTAAATTTTTTGTGTGTATTTGTGCATGTCATATCTATAATATGGCGCAAAATCACTTCTCTACCTTTGATAGATTGTCTGATAAAAAATAAATTCATTTTTAAAAATGGACAAATATCAGTATTTTCTTCTAACACAAAAAAAAATATTATTTATTAAGGAATGTAGTTGAAAGAGCATGATATTGTAAACAAGAGTTTCAGCAATAAAATAAAAGAGAGAGAACATGAAAAAGTTAACAAGTTTATGAGTTATGAGGGAAATGCTTCATCACTGCACAGTGAACTGTCACCATTTTGAATTTTTTTTTAATATAGATATATATTTTTTTAAATCGTAAATTTGTTTTTGATATAGAGAAGGATAATGTTTTACACATACCAATTGTCATTATTGTAGAAGATACAGTAATGGAGGAAAAAGGGTTGAATATTTCCAAAAATGTTATTTCTGTAAGCTGTACCTAACCCCTTAATACATATCAGTACAGAAACCCTATTGCTGCCACAGTTCACTGAAATGTAGAGGCTTTGTCATCCATTTGTAGTCTTTCTTTACCTATATGATTCGTGCAGGTCTGTATTAAGCAGTTTTTATTCGAAAATATTTACTATAATAATAATAATAATAATAATAATAATAATAATAATAATAATAATAATAATAATATTATTATTATTATTATTATTATTATATTATTATTATTATTATTATTATTATTATTATTATTATTACTGTGTCAACATGTTTCCTGTATAAAGGGCTGGTTATTGGTTAGATAATGAAATCACTACTTGGTTACTGTGTTTTCTTTATGTCAGATACGAAGTCCTTATTTCACAAAGAAAATAAATAAATAAATAAATAAATAAATAAATAAATAAATAAATAAATAAATAAATAAATAAATAAATAAGAACTCTTACGTAAGTAAATATAAATATATGACATTGAATTTATGCTTTCAATGAGCCTTATTTATCTTGCATTCCAATTAAATAACAACACAAAAATTTCTATCGGAACTGAAGAATAGCCTTAGGTTAAAACAATACGGCCTTTCTTACGAGAAAATGGATTTGGAAAGCACTGAAATCTTGCGTTGCCGATGCTAAGCAGTCTGCCTACCTGAGATGCAATTGTTGGCACACAACCGAACACAACTCATACAAATGGATGCAAGTGGAAAGCTTTTATACCGTTCGAAGATGATCGGATGGACGACAGGGAAGGGGGAAAAGCATCTCTTATGCGTATGTGCGTACTCGCGGGGAGGGGGTGGTCATCACCGCTGAGGGTCGCGATACCTTACGTTTTATCTTCATCCTCACATCTCCCCCCTCCGGCATCAGTCTTGTTACTTTCCTCAAATCCACTGCATCACCTCGCAACACCACCTATTCGTGCAACAGTGACTTATCTTCCTTTGAGAACTTTCTCTCAATCTGTCTTCAAGTGGTTGGTCTGATATTAAGGCCCTAGTATGAACTTGAGAATGTCACAGAACTAGCTGGTAAGGCGGTGATTAATGAAGTGGTGATGGGGAGTTGGTGAAATTATGTGCGGGCGGAATAGCAGTATCCTGCAACCCACCCTAAAACCGTCTCAGTGTATTTCAATTTCCATTCGGACACCTGGGAACAGAACGCGGACTTCTGGCTTATAAATCGAACACTGTAGCCGTTCGTATCTCTCACTAATAGACCTAAGTTTGATCTAAATTATTACGTAAGCCTATACCATTTTCAAGTTCAAATGTAGTCTATTTCATGAACA
Organism: Periplaneta americana; assembly: GCA_025594305.2. NCBI lineage: Eukaryota > Metazoa > Arthropoda > Insecta > Blattodea > Blattidae > Periplaneta > Periplaneta americana. The sequence goes on from JAJSOF020000029.1 coordinate 38,985,969, forward strand.
ATGTAGCCTATAAGGGCTAATGGTACTTGGTAACTACCATTTAACTTAGGTATTCTTCGACCACAAAAATTACTCACAGTCAAAAGAGGAGATAGTCGGCCGTATTGTGTACACTTACACTTAGCCTATATTATTCACTCGATAACAATCATAATATTCTTACATTAGTTTTTTTTACATAGAACCGCACATTATATAGGCTATACAGTATGTATGTATGTATGTATGTATGTATGTATGTATGTATGTATGTATGTATGTATGTATGTATGTATGTATTTATGTATGTATGTATGTATGTATATAGAAGAAGAGAGAGAGAGAGTGTGTGTCAGTGAACCTTAAGTAATTCCTTTAATTTTAGGGGGGTTATCCTTTGAGATATTTCACACAAAAGTTTAATACAATTTTGCGAGATAAAAATTGCTTTACATGAGATATTTCATAGCGTGTTTTGGGAAAGCTATTGATTTAATTTCCAATGTGCTCAGTCAATTTAAGAGAGTAGTGTATTATGATAAAAATTATTGTAAGAATTTTAGTTTTGTTTTTTAAATGTGCAGAGATTATTATTCGGTTGAGAAGCTTTTATCATCCAGTATGCTGTCAAAAAATCTGAAAGTTAGAATTTATAAAACAGTTATATTACCGGTGTGAAACTTGGACTCTCACTTTGAGAGAGGAACATAGGTTAAGGGTGTTTGAGAATAAGATGCTTAGGAAAATATTTGGGACTAAGAGGGATGAAGTTACAGGAGAATGGAGAAAGTACACAACACAGAAATGCACGTATTGTATTCTCCACCTGACATAATTAGGAACATTAAATCCAGACGTTTGAGATGGGCAGGGCATGTAGCACGTATGGGCGAATCCAGAAATGCATATAGAGTGTTAGTTGGGAGGCCGGAGGGAAAAAGACATTTAGGGAGGCCGAGACATAGATGGGAAGATAATATTAAAATGGATTTGAGGGAGGTGGGATATGATGATGAGAATGGATTAATCTTGCTCAGGATAGGGACCAATGGCTGGCTTATGTGAGGGCGGCATTGAACCTCCGGGTTCCTTAAAAGCCATTTGTAAGTAAATTGATTTGTTCTTGTCAAATGTAATTTTTCGTTCTGAAAAAGAATTTTAAAATGTTACATTTGTTCGGATCAAATTTCTGCACATTTAAAGGACAAAACGAAAATTCTTTCAATCATTCATTATCATAATACACTGCTCTCTTAAATTGACTGAGCATGTTGGGAATTAAATCAATAGCTTTCCCAAAACACGCTATGAAATTTTTTATATAAAAAAAAAATCTCGAAAGGAAGCAAAAACGAGCAAAATTGTATTAAACGTTTTTGTTTGAAATTTCTAAAAGAATAACCCCCTGAAATTAATTATAATACTTACAGCTCACGCTGTATACACAGTAGTCTGTTTTATTTATCTCTTAACTGACATTAGTACAATACTCTTGCTGAAATACAAATTCAATTTGAATTTAAAATAAGTATTACCTTTTTACTCACTTTAAATATGATAGTGTGAATTCGAAATGAAGTGGTCGGGACAAAGAGCCACTGAACAGTACAAACATTTTATATAGGTTGGTTTTTCAGACTCTTCTGTAACACAGGCACTGTTTCCAACATTCAACATTGTAGCAAGAACGTTATCAAATTTTCTCACATGTTTCTCTCCGTCACATATCCACACCTCTGTCACGCGTATATTAGCATGTCTTTGAGGACAGGTGAATGAAACTGGTAATACACTACAGAATGTAATGTCATTATGAAGCCCCTATCGCGCAATGTGTCTGGAATGTATTCACAGATAATTTTATGTCTGAAATACTCTTCTAGCCTTCGAATTATAATTTTATATTGCTTAAAAATACACATCCAAGGGTTGCACAATTCTTGTAGTTTTTGGAGGGATATTTTGTGTTTTAATTGTCTCACCACGTAAAGTATTGTTTACTACTTCATCAATAAATATAATGCCTTCTATCTGACCACTCCAGGAGTTCAGAATAGTGTCTTTCTTAACATCCGGAAGAAATATATCTCTTAACCATCTTCTCACGTGATTTTTTGTCAGATTACCGAAACTATTTGCATCGACCACGACATTAAATGGCTTATCTTTGTCTACAGGTTGTTTTACTTTAGGTTCAAATTCCCCTTTTCGGTTCTTGAAAGCATATGTGCAGTGTGTTCTTAGACTTCCAGCTGCATACCTATGGATTTGGATGGTGTACGAATGACAGATGCCATTGATTGCACTACTACTGTACTAATGTGAGTTAAGAGAAAAACAATTGACTAGAGCATTAATGCGAGAGCTGTGATACGGTGTCGCGGAGCTATGAGAATCTGAGTGCGCGCAAGAAGCGGCATAAGTAGCAACGATATTCAAATCAACCTATTTCGTAAACGAGGAAAAAGCGAAACGAACGACTGTCACCATGTTTCTTAACAAACTAAAATTAACTTAAATATTCATTTTCATTAAATTCAAGCACCATGACCTGGGTCGATTCCCTTGTAAGTGATTTTTTCCAAATATAATTTGTTAGCCTATGCATACATTTTTTGTCTATAGTAATGTCACAAGAGGTCTGAGATTTGCCGATAAATCCATGGGCGAGTAAGTGGATTTATTTGGGAAATCTCAGACCTCGAGTGACATTTATTAGGACTATTTCGTGAATAAAATAAAAATATAAATAATATATCCCTAAAATTCGCTCACAAAACGTTAATAATCGTATATTTATGAATACTTAAACTATTCAGACATTGTGAAGTCGAAATAGATGAATAACGATTTCTGCAATAAAAAAATTGAATATTATTCAGTAATGCCAATTGAGAAAAGCGAAATACAGGTTTAAAAATGCTAATTACATGTACTGCGCTTTTCTCTTGTTATTATAACAGAAATAAGTTTTCATTATCTGCTGAAATCATAATTTAATTTAAACATTTTATAGCATAATTACAAATAACCTGATTAATACATTAATTAAATTAACAATATTGTTATGAAGGAGTGTCATTTTCTTTAGATGCAATGGACATGGAATTAGAAGAAGATGAAGATGTAAATGTGGAAGTAGGATTTTACACTTTATTTATACCTGTTCTTTTTTTTTTAAGATGGGACATGACAGTTAAGCGGTCGAGCTTGGAACTACAGCGCTATGTTGCCAATATGGACTACCACGCTGCCAGCTGATGGAAGCTAGCAATTGATTTAAGATGGCTGATGTTAAAACATTCATTGATAATTGACGAGAAGGTAAGAAAACAATACAAAAATCAACAGAGAATCAAAGACGAAACGTGCCAATGCTAACATTGTGTGGACAATAAATATCGCCACGTGGGAACGGTAAATTTGGCAACTCGACCGTTGTTACCATAGCAACAGGCCTACCACGTTATGTGACATTCAGTTGTTTTTTCCGATCGCAACGCTCCTGTCATGTCTCATCTCTAAAAAAAAACAGGTTTAGTACAATGGATTCATGCTCATTGATTTACGTGGAAACAGTTGGCGACACTGACTAAACAAAAGAACGACCATGCGATAAATTGATACCGATAAATCGAGCTGCAGAAATTATCGCGATGTATGATGTGATTGAATGGAATTCAAAATTTCATTATACTTCAATGGCCGAAAAATGGAATGACGTCATATAAACGAAATAGTCATAGGGTAAACTAGGGTCTGTTGGACAGTCGGGCATGTTGGACACTCCGTACTTTAACGTGTTACCACGCCACTTGTGGGCACAACATTCAGCTAGAAGTCAATGACGGAAGTAGCCACGAGTGGGGCTACTTCCGTCATTGACTTCTAGAAAAATGTGGTGCCCACAAATGGCGTGGTAACACGTTAAAGTACAGAGTGTCCAACAGACCCTAGTTTACCCTATTAATTTTTTTTTTAACTCTTTGACAAATGACTTCTGTGTCGCACGGTATTTGTAGTAAACAAAGAGGCAGTGGGGCAGGATTTATCAACAGTAATCTCACTAGAGGTTTTGATTTATCTAGAGAAAATCAAAACTCGAGTGGGATTTAATTGACTATTACACGATTAGAAGAAAGTATATAAAGATTAGAAGTAACGAAGTACTCCAATACAATTAAATATTAATTGGCTTACGAAAATACAACTGTCTTCAAATGTATTATTGTACTATCTCAACATTGCGCTAGATGGCAGTAGTGTTTTATGATTATGTTTTCTTGTTATCATTTGTGCCAACTACGGAATCTTCATTGAACTCTGTGGACGGTTACTAGTCAAGAAGGCTTTGTTGATTCAGTTATTTTTATTAAAACATTTGCATTCCACTTCAATCATCCGGATCCCAGTAATCAACATCACTTGACAGATGATTTTCAATAAATCTTAGTATTAAACAATCTCTGATACGTGACTATCCATAATATCATATAGCAGAAGCTATAACAAACATAACCTAAATAATATAAACAAGTGTTAGAAGTTTTAATTAGGGATGATGAAATAAACGTTTTAATTAACGATGATGAAATAAAAAATAAACATGAATAATTTTAAAAGAAACAGTTATTGAAAGTACAATTTTCAAATTTGAATGTTTTAGCGGTTGGTGGTTCAGTTGATATTATATTGGACGTGTGCGTAAAAGAAGTGAACTCGTTGATGTACATGGTGTATCCCTCAACTTATTCAGGATTTCCGAATGGTGCTCTTCATTTATTTGTAAATAGGGTTTCAGGAGACATGCATAACTATGACCAGTGATCTTTATTAATTCTTGTTCTTGAATGCCAATGCGAGTCATATATGAGTGTTGTGCATCGACTGGAGTGGTTTATAATTTTCTGTTTTTTTTTTTTTTTATGACGTCCAGACAAATGCAGTTTGAAATGTTGGGAAACAAAGAAACAAATGCTAGAGTAGTGATAAAAATAAACAAATGCTAGGGACGCGATAAAATTAAACAAATGCTAGGGACGCGATAAAATTGTGCGATAAGCAACCATGATTGGTTAAAAGACGTTCTTTCGTAGCGTTTTATTGGTCAAAAGTAGTGTGACATGGTAAAAGTGTAATAGTCAAAATACTACTGTTTTCTCTACTACCATTTGGTCATCATTGATTCATTATTATCAAGTCATATCTCATCGAACCTGCAGTTACACTGAAACCTGTTTGTTTACGGCAGTGTGCAGATGAGGGAATCGTGAGCTATTTTAGGATACGCAGTGCAGTGTAATGCCATGCGGATTTGAGATAATTAGAGGCGCTAGTTAGCGAAATGTCAGGTTGCGAGATCGCTGAGCTTTCAGGCCGGCATGCGGCCCCTTTAATCACACAAATACGAGGCATGAGTTTCCACAAAAGCAGGAGCACCGGCCGTCGAGTCACGCTGTGGCGAAACATCAAAATAATTCTGGCAAGCAAGCACCGGATTTGTGCAGACGCAAGTGTTGCCCAAACACCACCTCATAAAATCGGTGTAATTGTTGAGACTACGGATCCCATTAAGAATCCGCATGATTATGATAATAAATTAACATTATTATCATTATTGTAGTGATGCTCATGATTACGAAGGAGAAGAAAAAAAGTTGAAGTATGGGTACTGTAGAGACGTTGATATCAGTCTGGTGAAAA